>JAHPZR010024589.1:0-35000 GCA_019787425.1 Platygyra sinensis | reverse complement strand
TGGCGCAATTTGTTCTAAAAATAGAAAAAATTGTCCCATATGGAGCCAACCCCAATACTAGAAATTGCGCGCGCTTACGGTCTCCGTCCCTGATTATGGCTCCTGTAATATTATTATTATTTATTATTATTATTATTATTATTATTATTATTATTATTATTATTAATCATGAGAAATTGTAGCAAAACACTGCTAAAGAGTGCTCAATACACGTTTGTGTACAGCGGTGTATAGAATTAGATGACTAAATGAAAATACACGAGATTCCCTGCGACTCTGGAGTTTCGTGCGTATGCACTCATCAGGCAGATTTAATGAAGAGCAAACTTATCACTAGTTATATATACATGTTTACGATAAGTGGAACAATGGGGTTCTAATTGCAATGGGTGAGAAGGGCGGAACTATTATATAATAGGGGGGTGTGATGCAAAACTGTTTGAGCTAAAACACTGAAAGTGGAGAGAGCGCAATACTATAGCTATTGTGTGGGATAAGCGTCAATTGTTCTTGAGATAAAACTTATTTTCATGTCGGCATTTGGATACAAGCTCGGATCGTTTGTTCAATAGATTGTTGTTGCTGGATAAAACTTATTTTCATGTCGGCATTTGGATACAAGCTCGGATCGTTTGTTCAGTAGATTGTTGTTGCTGCGTTTAATTTATCCTACACAATAGCTATAGTATTGCGCTCCTCCACTTTCAGTGTTTTAGCTCAAACAGTTTTGCACCACACCCCCTATTATGTAATAGTTCTGCCCTTCTCACCCATTGCAATAAGAACCCCATTGTTCCACTTATCGTAAACATGTATGTATAGCTAGCTGATAAGTTTGCTCTTCATTAAATCTGCCTGATGAGTGCATACGTACGAAACTCAGAGTCGCAGGGAATCTCGTGTATTTTCATTTAGTCATCTAATTCTATACACCGCTGTACACAAACGTGTATTGAGCACTCTTTAGCAGTGTTTGCTACAATTTCTCATGATTAATAATAACAATAACAATAATAATAATAATAATAATAATAATAATAATAATAATGATAATCAAAATCATAATCATAATCATAATCATAATCATAATCATAATAATAATGATAATGATGATGATGATCATAATTATAACTTAACTGATAATTATTTTTTATCTGTTATAACATGCTGCATGCCAGATTGTACAAGGGTTTGTTGAAGTGTCTTGCTTGAGAGGTGGAGGCTAAGGCTATGTCACAATTGCAAAATGTCTAAAATTTTTCACGAGGCCCATATGAGCGCCAGCCTTCTTGAGAGTGTAGACCCCTCGTGCGCGTTCCCACTAGAAGTCCAATAAAACCCTTAACAGCCAAACATAATTCCTCCAATAGAAACCTAACCGTCTTTTCCTTCGATACAAGCCCGTGGGAGGATCTTGTAACTAAATGAGTAGCTTACTTCGAGAGAGCTCTCTCAAACATACTTGGCATCAAAACTGTAAGAAACCTATCACCCTGGTATAAATTTTCTTCCTTAGCCATAAGTACAGCGCGACGTTTCTCAAACACCCCAATTTGATTTTCCAAGAACTTTATGTTAACAAGATTCTATCAAGTTCCCGTTCTGTTGACTCTGCCAACAACAAAAAAAAAACTTAACTTGGTTCGTCGACAAATCTGTCTCTTTGCTAAATTAATTCCTCACAAGACGTTTCCTGGAGACTAACTTAGTTTTCTGAGGAACGCACCCGAGCCGGGGTCTACAGTGATTCGCCCAGGAGGGTTGGCGCTCATATATATGGCTCGTTGGAGATTCTTCGATGTACAGTCTAAGGCAGAGTCTCAAAATACAGCAACAAAACAATCAATTTAAAAAACAAACAAACAAAAATACAAACAAATAGTAACAATTACAGTCAAACTAAGTGAAGCGTACCCCTGAAGGTTGCATTAATGAACTGATTATTTGAAACTTGAACCCGCTAGTCGTTTCAAGAATGCAATAATGAATTAGTTATTCGAATATTGAACTCGCTTGCTCGATCCAAGAATACGGCTAACGGGGTCGACTGTTGCGACTAGTAGTTTTCAAACCTACTAGTTTTTTCTAGAATGCAATAGTGAATTGATTTTTCGAAAACGGTACCCGTTAGCCGTATTGTTGGATCGAACGAGCGAGTTCAATATTCGAATAATCAATTCATTATTGCATTCTTGAAACGACTAGCGGGTTCAAGTTTCAAATAATCAGTTCATTAATGCAATCTTGAGGGGTACGCTTCACTTAGTTTTGACTGTAAAATAAATAAACAACGCCGCCGCGCTCACGCGACCTTGGGAGTCCTGTGTCTGTGATTTTGTTTGTAGCCTGGCAACCGTCGAGACTGTTTCGAACAAGCTATGAAGCCGCAGCAATGTGACCATTTCTTATCACGGTTGGCAAGATTAAGGTAAGAAATAACTCCAGGGATTTAGTAAACTATTTATTCTTCTAGTTTTCGTCCAGATTTTTCCCGATAACGATTTATGAACCGACATTTTTCTCGCGTGCATTTTGCGCTCGCTGACCGCTACATGCTTTAATAGCTTTATTGTTCAAAATTAGCCTTTGCTAAACATGTTCGTTTGCAGCTAGAAACTGTCTTTAAATTGCTATAACTGATATCTAGAGGCTTAAAACAATTATTTAACCGGATTGAGACTCACAGGCAAACATTTCAGAGTCAACGTTCGAGATAATAATCGCGGCGTGAAAGGTCAAAATGTCAAGCGATTAGCTCAGGTGTGTGGTTTCAAGACGCTGTCAAATTTTTGCGTCTTATTTACCCAAGCTAAATTTGCGATAAAAAGTGAGATGAAGTGATACTTTTATCCAGACGAATAGTTTTAGGAGGTAAATCCATGTACCAGATTGACTTTTTGGTCCACGAATTTGACCTAACTTTGGACGTGACGCGACATCGCCGTCGCGTATAATTTTGAAAATTTGTTAAAAATTCAGGTTCAAATTACATGTGGATCTGACAACGCGAAATTAGTACTAAAACATTGGACGTATACAAAACATGGACCGGGGTCCATGGACCACCCCATGGACCTGGTCCATGGACCACCCCGTGGACCTGGTCCATGGACCGGGTCCATGGACCACCCATGGACCACCCCTAATTTTCAACAGGAAATTGCCCCTGTTAATATGAAAATTTACCGGAGGTCAGGGTATGAACAAAAACACAGACTCGTATTTATTGCTTACGTCCTTGAGGGTTTGTCTCGTGACAGCGGGTTAGCGGTTTTATGCGGGGTAGTACAATAAAGTCTTGCGACTGTAGATAGCTTGCAATACAGGCGTACTTTGTGGGTACGAGCAACAAAAACTCACCTGATCTTTGGATCATTTCAAGGCAACTGCCGTAACTTACTGCCATCTTGGATGAGGACGCGTGAAGGGGCTGGAGCGAGTTATGTTATTCGGCAACCTACCCCCTCCAAGGTCACGCTTCGTTCAATATGAAAACTGAATATGTTCTTGCCATCCGATTAAATTTACAAGCTGGAATGAAAATATTGGAGGTAGAAATGCACTAGATCTTCTGTATCTCAAAACGAGTTTGTGGTCTTCCCATTTATGGGGTGCGATCCCAAAGCAACCCACTATTACGAGACAAACCCTCAAAGACGTAAGCAATAAATACAAGCAGGAGCCCATTACCAGGGCTCCTGATACGAGTCCGTGTTTTTGTTCATACCCTGACCTCCGGTAAATTTTCATATTAACAGGGGCGATTATCCTGTTGAAAATTAGGGGTGGTCCATAGGGTGGTCCATGGACCGGGTCCATGTTTTGTATACGTCCCTAAAACATTATATTTTAATAATATGGGCAGTTAGCTTTTCCAGCCACGCACAGCATTTTGGCTTGCCAGCTTTCGCAAAAAGCCTGTGCAATTTCAGGGCCGAGTTTGGCTCTTTTAGGGGCAAAATACAAAAGGCGGTCTGGAGAGGAAAATAAAAATCCAAACAACCTCAAAGTTACTGTTTTGAAACAAGTTAGTAAAAACCTTCTTCCTGACAAATTTTCAGAAAATCGATTTTTTTCTATCTTGCATAGGTATAGATGACCGTTACAGCAAGTCGCTTTTAATAGTCAAATTTGCCAAACAATGTTTTTTTTTGTCTTTCATTTTCCTGCAATGTGATTCGTTAGTTTAAAAAAGCCTTACAAAATTTTGAAATTCTAGCAAAATAGCCAGATAAATATTCCCTTCTTCGAATACGGCCTTCTAAAACTACTAGAAGTTCTTTTTGAACTTTGGCCTTACTTTTTCAAGGCCATTGTTTTTGTTTTTACAATTGTTATTGTTATGATTCTATTGTAGGCGGCGCGTGCAAATAGTTCCACGCTGTAAACTTTCACTGTGTACGATACTAAAAAGAACTCACCTGCTTCTTGGCTTGTCTCTTTTAGCTTCTCCAAATTGTTCACCTTTTCATTTGCATTTTCCACTTGATTTTGCCCTCGTTCAAGTTTGTCTTGAATGTTTCCTGAGGATTAAATTTAATTTACTTCAAGGGCTAATAAAATGTAAAAAAAATATTCGGAGAAAGTAGGTGAAGTGCTTGGGTATATTAGTGATGAGAACGTGCGAGTGAGGCTGATTTGTTAGTCCATACAAGACCCTAAACAGGCTATTGTCCCCAAAAGGCCCCCTTTTTAAGCGTTAGAAAGGACGTCTCCTTTTCCACGCGTGGATGTAGTTGAGCTTGCAAAAGAGACAGTACAGTATTGTTTGACATTTGCAGTCTTTCAGCGAGTCTGCTAAACACAATATGTCCAATACAGCTGTTCAATTTTGTTTTCTATGAGCAATAGTGAACTCGGCTTCGCAATATATTGACATCGAGTATTCGCTGACAGGAACCTCTTGCTCGCAGTAGATGTTTTACAGCATTGTATTGCAGGCATTCTACCATTTGCAGTTCCCCTATGTTTCAGAGGAAGATCTAAATAACAATTTTATAAAGACTAAAGAAAGGAAATTCTCTAATCTGCTGCTTTAAAATCCTAAAATTGTTCGATGTACAGCTAGACAAGCGTGTGCAGAGACAATTAAGTTTCGATCAGACAGCAATTCAATTTGCTAAAGCGTAGGGTATAATATATTTGATACGTCTAGAGTTAGTTGGAAATCGCCATTTATAGCCGGAAAATTTGGTCAAAGTTCTGCTAACACTGCATTTGATTACTGCCTATCGAATTCTATGGGATTACATTGATGAGGCCTTCTGCATTCTCAACCATTACCTTACAGGAGTCTCGAGTGCATAATCTAATTTATTTATACAGGTTAGTAAACAAAAGGGCAATACAAAGAATCTTACCAAAGGAAAGGTGAAGCATCTTTTTCACAAGACAATCACACTGCTCCTGCCACCTGTACTTCAATGCATACTTTTCTCGAAGAAAGTTGGCCTCTTCAAGTCGAACCTCTCTGCCTTTTTGACGGACAATTTTGATAGCCTTGGCCCATTCTTTTGGATCTTCTGCATCAACTACATGGGAAAAGCCAGAAGGAACCTTCTTCAGAGCATCTCCAAGTCCTGAGTTGCCACTTACAAGTACAGGAAGGCCAGCAGATAGAGCTTCTAGGGCAGTCAAACCAAAGCCCTCAGTCCTCGATGGCATGATTGCCAGATCTACCTCACAGAACAATTTGGCTAGCTCTTCCCTACTTTCCAAAAAGCGGCGAACGGTTAGCTGATTTGGGGGGATACCATGTTGGACTAACTTTTCTGCCACTTCATCCTCTTTGCCTGCTGGTGCTCCAACAAACATGAGCTGGTAGGAAGAGTCTTTCAGTTCGGCAACTGCTTGAACAGCAATGTCATATCCCTTTAACTTGAAATCTTCACCATCACCTCGTCCAAATACCAGAACACAAAACGTCCTTCTTTCTTCAGTGGCTTGTTGAACATTGAGAAACTCCGTGAAAATGCTTGGAGTGAAATTGATAACATCTTGATCTTTGCCACTGGAACGGAGGTAACGGGAGCAGGCATCTGCCAGCTTGGGTCCAACAGCGACAACTTGATCAGCCAGCTCACAGAGTTTAACTCCTGCTTGGTGTTTTTGTTCTCCTTTGAGAATTGCTTCTTCATAACTCTTGTACATTCCAAGCGCTTCAGGAGCCGTGTGGACAACTTGAACCCATTTGCAATCATGATGTCGCTTTATGGCTGGTATTTGTCGACCAAGGTTAAGTCCATGTCCAATTAAACAGTGAGGAAGATGACCTTTAGGTAAAGAAGTCAACCAATCAATGGGCTCAAAACCTGGAAGTTCTTCTGCTTCAATGAGCTGAACTTTGTGACTACCAGCAACTTTCTTATCTTCTTCGCTACACTTGGGAAGATAGACATAAACCTCCACATTAAGGTGCTTTGCCAATTGTATTGCAAGTTCTCTGCTGATGGTCGACAAGCCACCCTTTGATGCCTTCCATTCACTACTTAACAGAGTAACTGTCAATGTTTTGTCAGAGGGTAAGCTTGGTTCTTCATTTTCCATTTTTCCTTTCGTACTTATTTCCATCCCCCAGGACGATTCCTAAAACCAAATTAAAGACGAAGAAATTCAAGAGCTGCATAAATATAATCTCAAGTTTCACTCACAGATTGAAGAGGGGTTGATTCTCAACTTTATAACTTGAACCGTTAATTCTGTCACAAAAATATTTCTTTACAGAAACCCTCGAAAGAAAGGTTTAAAGTGAATTGTGAAATAACAAAATATCAATTCAACTTAAAAGCATTGCACTTTTTCTGAAATTTATTGCTAGCCTAAACTCTTGGGTTAACATGACTTAAACAAACAAGTTACAACAAATCTGCTAGCTAAATTAAAGAAAGCAGTATTCTTGAAATAATAACTTTCTTTCTATTGCAGAGTGCACCGTTGGGGCGGTTTAGGAGTCTAACAATCTCTGTATCTAACAAGATCTGTTTCGGAAGTGAAATTGGCGTCATAAGGTTTGTGAAGGAAGTGAAAATTGGCGTCATACATAACCGAAGATCTCCAAGGACGATTCAAACTCTCCAACCGGCTCAACATCATCTCTAAAACCGTTTTCCTTTGAACACCGGAGATGAGGTGGACAACGACTTTTCTTCTTTTACATTGGTAAATGAATTAACTTTGATATTTTTTGATGTGAACGGCTGAAGTTTTGGGAAACAGAGCTGACATCTGGTAAAGTCCACTATTGTTCTGTGGATTACTTAATGTCTTTACTTTATGGCTTGCAAGTCTCGTCCCATCTACTGGGCTAGACTCCAGATGAACTACGATTTGATGACCTTTGGTGACAAGTTGCGTGACAACTCGACTAAATTTCTATAACCTCACAAGTTTATGGAACATTTGTCTTTAAAATTCATGCTTACATCTCAGTTTCACTTTTACACATAATGTTTTAACATTAAGGCCAAACTATTTTTTTAAAACGAATACTTGTGTTACATCAAATATTCTAAGCTGGAAGCACACATATCAGCTAACTTCTGTAAGGCCTGGTTTAAACGTCGCATTTTACATGCGCCGAAATCAAATACAAATACTAATTTTAGTCGACTCGAATGAATACGTTCGGCTGATTTGATTTAAACGTCGCATTTATTTGCCGAATAAAATTGCTGAGCGCGAGCGACGTGTTTTAAATTCCCATTCAAGCAAACATAAATTATTAACATACATGTAATTTCAATTCGATTCGACACATGTAAAATGCGGCGTTTAAATCAACTGTGTAACTTCAGTCGAATATTCGACTGACTCGCATCGAATTGAAATATGTCGCATTTAATTGATTTAGACGTCGCATTTTACATGCATTTAATTTAGCAATTCGATGCGGCGCATGTAAAATGCGACATTTAAACCGGGCCTAACATTTGCACTCGCTTGTCGGTTTATCCGTTGTTTATCGTAAACAAACTCCGTACGACTGGCAATATAATAATTATTATTTCCGCTCTGATGAATAAAAATAGTCACCATTTTGCTGTTCCTTGGTTCTGGCTTACTCTCACAGGTCTCGGCTTCCAGAGTTGGTTGGTTTTCAACTGTTACATTAATTAATTAAATTGTAAATTTAAACAAATAAAAAATTTTAAGTATCTACAAACCCGCTTATAGCATAGCTAATCTAGGCGGGTTGTACTACTTACAGTCATATTTACACGAGCAGAAAGAGATTTAAAAACAGCTACTAGTACTCTTCCATCGATTCAATTGTGATCTTCGCTGGATACAAACTGAACTACTTGTGGCGACTAGAACTATTTAAGTCAACAAATGTAATGAAATTGTAGCCAATGAAAATAAGGCTGTTCCCACTATTCATTCATCTGAATGCCAAGGCGATTCAAAGTCGTGTCCGTGAACAGAATAAATAATTGTTGTCTAGTTATGCAACAAAAGCACTTCATCTTGCATCCTGACCAAACAAGCCACGCAAGCGGTCCAGAATCAAAACTACTACAAATGAGCAATCGTGAGCGATCGAAAACCCAAATCGTCTCGCAAACATGTGCTTTGCGATGATGTATAGTTCTTTTTCGCCTGAGGTCAAAAAATCCCAGTCCAGTCCACACTGGGACTGCATTGAATGCAATCAGAGCGAAAACAGTTCAAAGAAAACCTCAAAACGTCGAACAGGACGAAAGAAGCCAAGAAAGAGAGCAAAATGACCTAGCCTCGTTTTTGTGTCCGGTGGCGGACACAAAAACGAGGCTCAAAGCCCCTGAAAAAACTTAGAGGGGTGGCCAATTTGCAGTCTTTACAAAAAATCTCGATTTCTCGCGCCTGCAAACAAAATTAGGATGCGTTCTCTCGTTCCTCGAGAATGTAGTTATTACATAGTCCTGAGTAAGCATAGCGCATGAGATCAACGTTTTTCACTCTCAATTGTGAGCTTTTTAAAATATTTTTTTGCCTTTCCATTCTCCCTTTGATGGCCATTTCAGCTTGAGAAAATCCCAAAAGTCAATGGGTCATAAGCTAATAAAACTGCTTCCCATGTATAAATTATACGTGAACTTTAACGAGCGAGTCACCCTATGAAAGAGGGGAAGACAAGAAGCTGAGCAAAATAACAACCAGGCCATAAAAAAGATATTACCTCTTGCGCCTTGGACATCACAGGAAACCTTTATAGAATGACTGGCGTGCTCTCACTACATCGTATTTTGAAGTAAACCTAAGTAAACATTATTATAAGAGAATAATTAGTGTCTGAATATAGGATACTAAAAAGAACTATTATACCTTAGTAACGACAAATTACTCTTTAGAGTACAATGAAAGTCACAGTCTACAGAATCCCGGAAAAACAGGATTATTTTACTGGCCAGATAACAGTCATATGCTGTGGTAAATTAAGTGTTCAACCAATGAGAAAAGCAAGCTAGCAAATGTTTTCCAACTTTGTTGTTTTAAACCCATACATCATATATTACGCAGATAAGCACTGCTAAAAGCAATCTATTAATCACACAGATCAGAACGCACATATCAAAATTTTGTTTAACCATTGCAGAGAACTTTCTATGGTCATGTAGTTTTTTTTGACTTGTTTTTTAACTCACTCGACAACGAGCCAGTGGTCACTCATGGATCAGTCACCAAGGAGTTAATACAACTGTAGAAACAAACAGGTTAACTCGAATCTGACTTAACGTTTTACTGATTGCATTTACTCTTGGTTCTAAATTGAAAATATTGATGTAAACAAAGCAACAATTAGATCGAAAATTTTAACGCACGAGTCAGTAACCCGTAAGAAAGATGTTTTTTTGCGCATAAGGACGAAAACTGCTCGTTATGGATGATTAAACACGAAAGCGCGCTATGTAAGGAAGTCTTCCCCGGGAAGACCGAGGCTCATTGCAACTCACCGTTGACGTGCGTGGGTCAAATCCAAAATAGCGGGCGATTTGAATACTCGAAAGGTAAGCTATAAGCGAATTAATGTCTCTTTGCTGTCTTTACTTGCCATAAAAAGTGAAATATCTTTATTTAACACCAAGCAGTACTTCACAGATTACTATTTTATTAGACGAAAGTTTAATCGTGGAGCTTACCGGTTGGCTTACCGTGAACAACGGGGAGATCGTGTACAGAAAAACACGTCAGAAAAAATCAACGCCAGGTAAGTTTGCTCTTCAAGGAATCATATTTACAACAGGATTATAAACTGATATTATTCCGCTATTCGCAAAGTCTCAAGTCCGATCCGAGTGGGTATGGGCCCTTTGCACGATCCGGTCACATGGTACAAAATTACATATACTGGTAAGCAAGTTGCGCAGTGAGACTTCCAAAACAATGCAACTCGTACCAGTTCACCTGGACCTGCCTTTTTTTGGAAGGCTCCTGCCAGTATATGTAATTTTGTACCATGTGACCGGATTGTGCAAAAGGCCCATTGTAGATTACTGTCAGAGCGTGAAGCATAAATATTCATTCTCCCACTTCTAATGACGAGAACTCGCAAAGCAGCGGATAAATATTTCCAGACCATATTTTGGGTCAGACGTTTTAATCTAAGTTGTATGCCTTTTTCTGCTAGCTACAACTTGAATCTTTACTTGGTAGAGCATCGTACCGGTATTCGCGGAGGTAACGGGTTCGAATCCCGTTGAATTCCTGATTTTTTTCAGGGTTCTTCTTTCCAGTTACTTAAATTGGAAAATTAACTTCGATGACTATTATTCACTTTCATCTACAACCGCAGTTCAAATATGAATTATTTTATATATGCCTCACATCATTTCACTCCTCACTGGAGATATGAACTCAATAAGTTGACCTCGCTCCCAATGTGTGGCTCCATAGCTCAGTTGGAAGAGCATCGCACCGGTATTCGCGGAGGTCACGGGGTCGAATCCTGTTGAAGCCCTGATTTTTCAGGATTCTTTTTTCCAATTGCTTAAAGTGCACCTAACCCCAAAAATTTTTTTTCGCTAAAACGATAAAGCTTATTTGTGGAGTAATTAACTGCAAAATGTTTTCGATTTGGTTAAATCCTCGAATTTCTGTGCCCCCTTGAAACTGAGTTTTCGCATGGTTCACGACCGAGCATAAGGAGTCTGGGGAGACTAAAGCCGTGACGTCACTTCGAGAACGAAAGCTTCGGCTGTCCCAGTCGGGCCTATTACTCTGTGTGAGCGTGGAAGCCTTTTTGCCGCACAAGTTTTTCGCTGGGGGCTCCACAGTCGACAGGTTTCTGTTTTTATCAACAATATCTTCTACTTCGTCGGATTCTGAAATGAGCTTTGACTCAGAAGACTCCGAAATTTATTATATCGCTGAAGAGAATGACGACTCGCACTTGTAAACAAAGCAAAGTGAATAGTTAAATGATGACGGCCGAGCTGATTTATATGCTGACAACTCTCTGGCCAACGAAGAATGGATAGACAAAAATGAGGTGGATGCTGACAAAGAACTCGAACGAGCTCTGATGGACAGACCCGAAGGCAATGATATGCAGAAGTCAAAGAGACTGTCAGCGTGTGGTGCGTATATTTACTAAATTCGCGCATTCTTCGATCTCGCATTAACATACTTTCGTATAAATAAAAGTCAAGTGCGTTAAACTTTCTGCAAATTATTTTAACTTCACTCGTTCAACGTAGTCCAAAATGATTATCCCATGACACAATGTTTGTGTTCTTTCCTGCGAGTGTAGAAATTGTAGCGTCGCTTCCCTTCAAAACATCAGCGAATGTTATTGTTGTTATTATTATATAAAGTGAGTTAGAAGGTTGTCAAGACTCAAAGAAGAGTGATCTTGTTCTTGAAGATATTGGTGCTGATGTTACCTTAAAGTGTGTTACTGAATATCCAGGAATTAACCTGTATGGCTTCAGAAATGGAGTTTTAAGATTAGTAGTGGGCAAATACAAAACTATCTGTCGGCTGTGCCGACTGACTGCTGTTGTTTCTCAGATCAGATGCAACAACGGCTGCATGAATCGATAGACGGTTATTCCAAATTCGTCTCGCTTAAGTCACTGAGTCAGCAAAATCCCTTCCTCTCTCTGAAAATCCAGGCATCGAGCGAGATCATCTGGTTTGAAATACTTTATGGAACAGATCACGAACTCTTAGACGGCTATCACTTTGCACGAATCGAGCCATCACTTTGTACGTTTCTTCTCTTCAGGACATCTCTCCATAAAACGGTATGGCATAAAGCGGAGTACCTCCTGTAAGTTTGTTGTGTTGCTAAATCACACTACAGCTCACCTGGCTAGCATTTTTTCGAACAACTTTTCCAGCCTTTCCTACAGAAACAAGTAAATATGCGAATCTCAGAATCATCGTGTTCTCGAATTGACGTCACATCCGGCCCTCGACCCATTCTCCGTTAAACTCGGTCGTGGACCAAAATGGCGGCAATTTCACGTACTTTGACGAGCCATAGAAAATCAAAGATTTAACCAAATCGAAAAATTTTTGCGGCTAATTACTCCACAAAATAAGCTTTATTGTTTTAGCGAAAAAAAGTTTTTGGGGTAAGGTGCACTTTAAATTAGAAAATTAACTGCGATGATCATTCTTCACTTTTACCTACAACCGCAGTTCAAATATGAATTAATTCGTATATACTTCACATTTGAGGAATTGGAGGCAGTTTTTAGTAGTATCATCCACCAAAAAACGCGTTTTAGATGCAGGTCAATTGTTTCCATCCTCTCACGTTGGAATGACCGTCCCTCTTTTCACAGAAAAAAAATGTTAGGGTTAAAAAAGTCGTTTTATTCAACAAAATTCGACTTTTGATCATTTGTATCTTCTAAAAAACGAAATCAAGGAAGATCATTCCAAACGTAGCAAGGTAGATAATTTAAATTTGCATCGAAAACGCTCATTTATTGATCAATAAGATGAAATCACAACCAAGCTTCACGACTCCAGCATCAAATTGCAATTAGGCCGATTCAGTTTTAGCCAATCCTGTATCCACTGATACGAACAATGAGTCCGATGGCTATCGTACTACATGTCCGTGATGCATGCGCGACGACAGCGATCGAAGAGCGAGTTGCCGAAAGTGGGCGACCCATTTTTGGCGCCAAACCAAAAGCTTGGAGGCACAAAGCGTTCATATTTTTCCTTTTGTTAACCAGTATGTTTTTGCGATTATCTATCCCCTTTCTTGAATGATGAATGGCGTCTCTAATGAGAAACGTTGTCCTACTTCAATGGCTTTTTAACATCAGGTCGACCGGTACACAAATTTCCCGCGGTTTCAAAGTGCACAACCTGATCACGTGCGAGTCGAAAGTTCGTGTTGTTGTTTCCCTAGGGAGTTATGTACCAGTCAAATCGAAACTTGAACATCCCCCGCCGGGCATACCCCGGGCATTTGACGCCTCTTCCTGCCCGGGAGAGAGGGCATTTGATCACCACTGATAGGGGGTGGGGGATTTGATTGCTAGCCTCGATTTCATGTTACGAGTCTCGCTGATTCCACGTGGGTCAACAAATCGTGGCGAAGACAGCGGAGACGAACTTTGATGAATTCAAAGGAAAAGATTGCGTATTCGTGGCGGATTGGTTGAAAAACCAAAGGCCTACACAAGCTGTGTTCCGTATTTGAAGGTGTTTAAGAACGATTTATATCTATAATATATAAATATGTGTTGTCTGATAAACCATGTTAACACGCACAACTTCCGAAGCATAATAGAAGCTATATAAAAGTTAAAACAGTAATCTGGTAATTTTCCTGCGGGTGGGGCATTTGAAACAGCTTTTTGGCCGGGTGAGGGGGGATTTGAACAAAACTTTCCAAAAATTCAAATGCCCGGGGGCTTGCCCGGGGGGGGGGGGGATGTTCAAGCTTCGATTTGACTGGTACATTAGTGAGTTTTGTTCGCCCTAGGGAGTTAGCGAGTTTGACCCACCACACGTGACATGTTCTCTTCCAATCACAAAACGAATTTGAGTCGGGAGGTATAACAATAGTTGCTTGTCCCATAATTTACAGACTCGTACCTAGTCCTTTTCGGTTTGAAATCACCCAATGTCGAACATATATTTAACAAATTGACGTCAGTTTTTCATGCGTCTGTCCTGTTATTGATCATGAATTGCGTCATAACATTGTCAAAGTAGCTGTGGGTCCACAAGGCGATAGCCGAGTGGATCCGCAGACTACTTTGACAATGTTATGACGAAACTCATTGTCAATAACAGGACAGACGTATTAAAAACTGACATCAATTTGTTTTTTACGTTAACAAATGGTCAAATTGTCCTCTCTCATTCGCTGACGCATCGCAAAAATTATAAATTCATGTGTCTGTCCCCTTATTGACAATAAAAATTAGCCAATGAGCTCCGAGAATTCCTGCAGTTATCGTAAAAATCAACACTGCACACTAGAACAGTAATGACGACAATATTTGCACCAAATAGATTACTACGTTGCTTTAAGGGGGCAGAACCTTAATGTCATCAATTCTGTGGTTTCCAAGTCAGTTTTAGCACCTTGAAACTTTAAGGTGAAGTGACATAATTCGTTAAAAAATGTGCAAGTTTAATTTGTTGTAGTTTTCACCTCTTACCCGAAACCAGAAACAGCAGGAACCATGCAGAGGGAGAGCCTGGGGGCTTTAGTGCCCCTCCATCCCCCCCCCCCCCCCCACACACCACACACACACACACACACACGTTTTTGCAAAAATAAAAATAAATTAAACAAAAAATAATTTAACAAAAATAACGAAGCCGAAAATAGCAAAAAATCGTTAATTCGAAAGTGACCAGAGTTACTGGCAAAGACAAACGCACAGATAAACATACAGAATTAATTAAGAGCTACCCAACCCAGAACAGGAAATGATAAAAAGTTATCACATTATGTAAGCTGCAGTGCAGCCAGTGAAAGATCTTTTTCAACTGCCCGGAGGCTAAAAACATGGCTCCGTTCAAGGATGAACCAGGATCGATTTAGTAACCTGACAGTTTTTAACATACACAAAGAAAGAACTGACAGGCTTTCCACAAACAGAAAGCGTAGTTTTGGCACTTTTCGAGTATATGATGTACAGTAACTTTAATATCATTCACTTAATTATTTTCAGTTACCGGTTTGTTAAATTTCAGAGCCGTGGAAATATTTTGAATTAATAATTAAACAATTATTGAACTTGGCTTTCGTATGATATGAAGATATCTCGGATATCTTCGGCGAATTTTGAGACAGCAATAGCAACATCACTGAAGATGAAAAAAAAAAATAGTTTTATCGTTACAAAAGCATTCTCCGTCACTTTAAAGAGTGTTTAGAGAAATTAAATAAAAATTCCCAATCATGATGCCCCCCTGAATTTCGTCGACGCGTTCTTCTTTAGTACCCCCTCCCCCAATCCTCACACTCGAAAACTTGCTGCACGGTCCCTGAACAGAAGAGCCGGCTTGCAGAATAAGAGATTAGAAAACGTTTAGAAGAACTCGAACGCATTAACCACACAAACATTCCATCGATAGAATGGCTATTTTTTTCTTGATCCCGGCAAAGGAAAAGAGTCTCAAAGATAACCTGAAACAGGCATTACAATGTCTACAATTGCCTCAGAGTAGTCGACAATGCACCAAACGGTGTTGAAGGGTGTCTAGATTTTCAAAAATTTGGCAGAGAAGCGTACACAGAATAGGTGATTCAGCGCATTCCACGGGAATGAATAGAATTTTCAACAGGATAGATACCCCACAACTTCCGCTTGCTGTTCTTCAGCGAATGTGCTTGGGTCCCGCGACGGACAGAACTGTTTACTATGAATGACTGATCGTACGGGGGCTTTTCAGTGCATCCTAGATTGCGTTTTATAATTCCTCTGCGTATCCCGCTTCCTTGAACATTAACGTTTACACTTACCCAGTTCTTCGTTTGCAATCGATTCGCAGTCACAAAACTGATACAATATGCGTCAACAGCTGTCCGCAAGAGATGTATTCCAGAATCCCTGCATGAAACGAACATCTATTACATGTAAAATAACTGCTGTGCATGAAATGAGAGCGTATTGTCGAAAGTTGTGAATCCGTCTAGTCACGCAAATGTTTGTCAGTATTAAAATGCCGGTTCCTTACCCGTTGTCTGTGTGGTCTCGTTTCAATGCATACAAAAACGATTCAATGAACTTCTCGAATCAACTCATCTCCATCGATCCCCTCTGATAAAGAGTAGAAAGCTGTGTTGTGAATATATTTTCTATATTGTTTCTGAAATGATCACGAGATCATAATCACTGAAGGGTGACGGTGCAGGCGGTTTCATGGTCGAGTGGCGAATTAGGGAGAGATATGGGCCAGAAGAGGTCCAGAAGGGGTCCAGGTGGGTCCAGAGTGGTCCAGATTGGTCCAGAATGAGGGGCACACCTTTTGCCGACTACGGCAGTCCTGCCTCGTTTTGATGATGAAAGAAGTTTTCCCGGAAAAGAAATAGATTTTGGTTCCGTGGAAAACGAAAACAAAAACCCCTACGCAGGTATAAAACAGAATATAGTTAAGAATTGTTGTCGTAAATTGCGAGGGAACCAGCAAAGAAACATTAATCACTTTTATTTTATACCCGTCATGAGTTATTATCAAGAACATAGAAACGTTCACGACTCGACTGACTGCACACAGATCAGCTTTCTCGATCTGCCTGTTCACATCTTCACTGCAACAAATTATCTGAGTTTACCGCGTTGTTTTCTGGATTCCCCTTTCAGGAGATGTTACTGGAAGGTATTTAATGTTTACACTTGTGCTGATATATACTAACTTATCTCTACAAGTCTATGCACCTGTCAATGGATTTTCACAGGGTTTGACATAAAATTGTCAACCCTGAGTTGAGAAATTTGAATTGACAAGTCTGTGTTGCCCCATGGTCGGGAAGATTGTCAAAATTGGGTTGATGGGGACGGTAGCAATATATACCATACACGATTTAAAACCTACGTTACATGTAATTGTTTCAAATTTGGCATTTTAAAGTGTTCATATAGGTCGGTATAGTATTTTCATCAGATCTTTTACGTTATAACAACTTTTCTCATTTCCACTATCAGCTGTCAATTGGTTCACCACTAAATTTTCTCCAATTCTTATTGGTTTGAATTGATCATATGACGTGATAGTGTTCATTCGCAGAGAGACACTATCAGCTCATAGTTCCTGGCCGCGAAAATACCTAGATGGATAGTACTCTATAAACAAGTCGGTTTGTTTCATTTCAGCTTTCATCCCAAAAAGTCGAAAATAATTCAACTGAAGTCTAGATGATTTTTCAACTAGCGCAGGGAAGAAAATGTAGTGGTGAACAATAAAGACAATATAGGGTGTTTATGTCTCGGAACTATCGGTCTGACAGTTGCTCCATGGATTTGCGATATAAAATTTGCGATTGTAAAATTTGCGATATAAATTTGATTTTTTAAACAAATTAAGATATTTTGCTATTTTACAGAATTTCACTAGGGTGGGGGAGATTGTATGGAAATATTTACCCCAGGATGAAAAAATTGACCAAAATGTGAAGTAGAAATGTCAAACCCTGTAGGGATGCCCGATCCCCCCCTCCCCCTTAGGGGAAAACACTGACAGGATCATTTATTGCCCCATTTAAGACCAACCAAAATCTGTGATTTTCTTCACCCTATTTGTAACTTAACCAAAAATTGATATGCTATTTGAAATCTGATCCTTATATCAAAGACTTAAATGTTTTAAAACTACAATGTGAAGGGCTTTTGTGATGGTGTTATCGCTAATGATGAAAAAGCCACCTTTTCTGAAAAAACATATCCAATTCAAAACTTAAGTCTAAGAGTGCAAAAACAGTACCCCATTAGCCAAAATCGATATGCTATTTCTCACCAAAATGGGGCCTGCACACATACCATCATAGCCCATATAAGGGAGTTTCCCCCAACCCTGAGTTGGTCATGGTTCATATTTTGTTAAGATGTAGTGGAACCAAAATACCCATATTGAGGACAAACAAGCCTGGTTTGTCACTGAAGCATACCAGAAAAGGTGTGTTTGAGGTATGAATATTGAATAACTGAATTAATAATGTGTAGTAAGTCCGCCAACTAGCATTAAATTTATGGACCAAATATTGATGTGCAAGCAATATAAAAATGTATTCAAGTTCTATGAATACCTTGTAGACCTTTCCCCTTCCCCCTCCACAAGCCAGTAAGAACTACTTTGCAGTTGTGTACCACAGGGTGGTAGCTGCTTCCATGTTGTGCAAAGTTTATTCCACAGACTCAGTGAATACTAAAAAGCAGTTTCTTTGCTTTCTTTGTAGTGGCATTCGGGGTACTTTCAAAATGATCCTACAGTGCAGGTTTCTTCTAATTTTATGGCATGGTTAAATTGCGGCCCCATGCTCCACCGGGGGCAATAAGGACTAGTTATTATATGGCTCTGTCTCATAAGGACTGGGAACTACCAAATTCACGAATACGATTGGCTAAAATGGATATTGACGGCGGACTAGATTTTCCCATCTAGACTGGCAGCTAGACCAGTTATGTTTTGAAGCGAAAAAGTTGCGAACTAATATGTAAAATCATTGACTGTTTTCATCTAAGAATATTTATTTCTGTAAGTGCCAAAAAGCTGATTAGAAAAGAAATTAAAGAGGACGAGCAAACTTTGGAAGAATTAAATTCGGTCACTCATCACCGTTTGCAAGCAAACTGTCACTTGGTACAAGCCTGAAATAAGTTCCATTAAACGAATTAAGTTGTTCTTGTTTTTGCCATATAATAAACATCTTGTTAACCGAGCTAAGTCGCTCTGTATGGGAGAATCTTGACCTCGGTCGTGTGTACAGACCTCACTGCGTTCGGTCTGTACTTATGACCTCGGTCAAGATTCTCCCATACAGACCTGCTCGGTTGATAAGAGCTAAATTTATAGTTAACTTAGAAAATAACTTACCATAAATCCTCAAAGTAGCACCCAGGGCACCTATTCAAGCTGGGGGTGGGTAGGTAAAGGTAAAGTCTGCATTCAGGCCAAGTGGCCCATCAGGCCGGAGCTTATCCCGTTTTCTGTAGCATGACGTGACTGAGATTATTTCTACTCCCCCTGGATGGGATGCTAGTCCATCGCAGGGCTACCCCCAGCATTAAACTTGCCGGTACCCATTTATACACCTGGGTGGAGAGAGGCACCGTGAGAGTTAAGTGTCTTGCCCAAGAACACAACACAATGTCCCAGGCCAGGGATCAAATCCAGAGCACTCGCTCCAGAGTCGAGTGCACTAACCATGAGGTCACCACACCTCCCTGGGGGTGGGTAGGGGGGGGGGGGCTTATTTAAATTTTGACTGATGGAAGGGGCGCTTATTCCGTGGGGGGCGCTAATTCAGGGATTTGCGGTACCAAAAAGGTTCCCTTTTTATGTCAACTTCCAGCTTTGAAAAGAGAGTCTCCCCATAGCCTAGGGCTTGTGAATTTTCCAGCTGGGCTAGCAGACTCCATCTGTCACTTACAAGTGAAGTTTCTTGGGAAAATGTTTCAAGAAATTCAAATTACAGACTGAAGCACTGTAAGACATGAATTTTCCAAGGGCCAGTGAGCATGATTTTGGGCTAGTAGTCATCATAGTTAGAGCTTTCCCAAAGAGCAAAAACTGTAAATTATTTTTCTTTTGACCCTGTTCTCTTGTTTTGGAAACAATATGAGTCATGGGTAAAATTATTAAGTCTGTTCTCAATCAGAAGTCATGTGAACCCTTGAAGTTTACTTGCCATTCCAGTCATTGATTGTGACACTTTTTCTTACAAATTATTCAGGCCCTAAATAATACATGTACAGTAGCTTGCTCAGTACTGTACTGGCAAAATATTGGCCTGTGGTCTTTTTGTGCAAACCTGGTTAATAAGACATACTTGGCACATATGATGTGTTTGTTGTATTAAATAAAAGGGCACTGTAATATTGATTTTTTATAGAAAGCAAGGTGGAACAACTGTTGGGCATCAGGAAAGTCTGGCCCACTTAACAGCCATGTTCAAGATGTGCTAAAAAAGAAGAATACAAATTAAAGCTGATAAGGTAGGTTGAGGCATCAGTCAAGAGTAAAGACTCAGTATTGTAAATGAGATAGCAGGGCTTGACATCAACAGAAACCCACAGACTAGTAGAAATTAATTTTAGCGTCCGCTTTTCGATTTTCCACCAGCCACTTTGGCTAGTATACAGAACGAAATTGGCTGAATTAGGTTTTGGCTTCCTCAGGGAAGACAAGCACAAACACTTTTCTTGGAAACAAGTAAGGTCAGAATTTCATTGTGGACATATCATGTTACCAGGCACATGCTCTCTAGCACATAATTATGCAAATTTACTATATGCCTTGTGATATGTGAATGCAGTAACAAAAAGAAATATTGAAAGAAATATTTGAAAAACAAGACAGCCTTTTCTGATAGCACACAATAAGGCAAGAAAAGAGATTTTTATTCAATGTGAACAATGATTGAATCAAATTCATATGGGGGGAGGGGTGTTCTACTTTTTTGCTTAGTTTGCTGCATGAAAAGTTATAGAAAGAAAAGTTATAAGTGGACTTTTTTTGGTGAAGGCCTGTGTGTTATGTTTGATACTTATGTCCATCTAATCTTCCCTCTTTTGGTACACTTTAGAAGCATATCATGCAAGTTAGTTTGAACCATGGTCTAATATTTTGACAAGATATAGTTGAGTTAAAATACCCCCTAGCAAGACCAAACAAGCTTCATAAGCCTCATAAGTTCTGACAGCAAGATCTAAGAGGCAAACGTTTTTGAGAAAGAGTTGAGGGTATTTATGATTTAAACCCATTCCAGAATATGTTCTTGTGAACAAAAACTTCCATGCAAAGCTGGGATTTCTCACAACAAGCCAGTCTTAAAGATCACAGACAGTCAAGGATTTCATTTTCACACTGCCTCAGACATTCTTAACTTAAACAAACAAATTGAAGAAAGACCATGAATGAAACTGTAACTAGTCATTTCTGACTTTAGTGGGAGGCGCGGTGGCCTCATGGTTAGTGCGCTCGACTCCGGAGTGAGAGGTCCGGGTTTGAGCCCTGGCCGGGGACATTGTGTTGTGTTCTTAGGCAAGACACTTTACTCTCAAGGTGCCTCTCACCATCCAGGTGTATACATGTAAATGGGTACCAGCGAATTTAATGCTCCGAGTAACCCTGAGATGGACTAGCATGCCATCCTCGGGCGGGGGATCGGAGTAGAAATACTCCTAGTCACTTCATGCTACAGAAAGCAGGATAAGCTCTGGCCTGGTGGGCCACACTGGCCTGTATGCAGACTTCCTTTTATCATTTTTGACTTTGTTGATTGCTGGTGAACTATCTCAGTTTTTCTGTAAGTTTTCTGTGTCAGAGCGAACAGCTGCATACACTTTAACCCAAAATTTGGTACATCTACAACTGTTGGGAAGCAATTTCAGCCATAATTGTCCGACACTTTTCCATCAAAGTAAGAGAAATTAACGTAATGGGAAATGCTTAAGACATGGATTGTCTTGATTTCAGAATCTTACAAGAAAAAAGCAACACCAAGGGCTGAGCAAACAGATAACATTGGTGCTTCAGGGTGTGGTCAGTGCGAGAGGGTGAAAGCAACTTTGGTAAAATATTGTACTTTATTTCCTTGCCCAATATTTATATTTGTGGCATCAATTTTGTTTGACAAGTTCATTTGAAAACTAAATCAAAAGTTCTAAGTAAAGTGAGTCCCAGATTGCCTCACTTTCACAATTTGTCTCCAACTGCAGTAAATAGCTACTGGCAATTTGTCAATTCATATTTGTGTTTGTAGGTATATGTTGCAGTTAATTTTTGGTTTCAGTTAATTTTATAATTGTACTAGTTAGTTTTTTCTAACTAGGTGATTTTATTTTCAACTAGTTAGTTTTCTTCTAACTAGGTGATTTTTCCACTTTTTTTTTTGGGGGGGGGGGTGGGGTGTTTCTCAAAAAGAGTAACATGCTCACCACCAGCTCTAACCCTATACCAATTCCTACCCTATTGACCCCCCTAACCTATCCCTAACCCTACTGACCCCTGACCCTATCCCTAGACCTAGCCCCCCCCCCAGTTTTTTTATTATTTTTATAATTATTATTATTATTATTATTATTATTATTATTAGTATTATTATGATTATTATTATTATTATTATATTATTATGATTATTATTATTATTATGATTATATTATTTCTTATATCCACTATGCCACACAAGCAATCGTTGCAAATTTGCTCATATTTGTTGGTCTAAGAAGCTATTGGTCCCAGACTCACCCTTCCCCTTGACACAAATTACAGGTGCAACCTGGTTTGGAAATTTCAACCCAGTTTGAAAAAAATGAACCAGTTTAAAATAAAATCACCTAGTTAGAAAAAAAACTAACTAGTTAAAAATAAAATCACCTGGTTAGAAAAAACTAACTAGTTAAAAATAAAATCACCTGGTTAGAAAAAACTAACTGGTTAAATTATAAAATTAACTGAAACCAAAAATTAACTGCAACATATACATGACTAAAATTACCCTGTTTGATTATATTTATGGCTTTAGCCGTGCGTTGAATGTGCTGAAAAGTACTGTGTGAGTTGCTTTATGTCATTTCATCAAAAAGGGTGCACTCAAAAAACTGCACAGCTCCCAGACACTTGAACAGGTAAGAACTGTCATATTTTTTTCTTCATATCACAGGGGAGAGTATGCAGGTTTACCATCAAACCAAGTGAGGGGTAACCCTCAAGATAACATTCATGAATTGAGTATTTGACTACTGAACCCACTGGTCATATTCTTGGAATTACTAGCAGATTCAGTACTCAAGTAGTCAATTCATGAATGTAATCTTGTTATTTACTTTGTGGCTTTAATAATCTAGAGGTGGCTTTATATAGTGGTGTTGCTCTGTGAGCCTCAAACTCCTATGTTGCACTCAGAGAGAATAAAAAAAATCCTCTTGGTTGTAACAATACCAGTGAATAGCTTTGGATGTAGAAAGCAAATGAAAATACTCTAAACTCTCATGCAGGGCTGTCAATAAACTTAAATTCAACTGTAACCTTGATCTTCACGCCCGACTTGTTACTTTATGAGTGAATTGTACATGTATCAACTACAGGCCAGTTCATTTGTAACATTAAGGGTCCATCAAACATACTCAGCCGTGACAGATGGCCCTTATTGACAGCCCTGTCATGGGTACAATTAAGTTTATAGTTTTGTTATTTGATACTGAAAAGCACCAAGGAGTAGTATTCCAAAAATTAATTAAAAGTATATAATTGTAGTTATATTTGATAGCATGTTTAAAAACTGACTGCAGCTTGTGTTTTCTGCTCATTGTACAGTATGAGGCGGACAAATTACTGGAAAAGGAAAGTTATGCTAATCTTGGAATATTGCCTTCAAGAAATACTCCAAGGTACAAAATCCATGCAATATACATAGAGTATTCATGACCAAGCATTCAATCCAGGTGGAACAAGTTTGGTCATTAAAGGATACATTATTCTGAAAAAAAACACTATTTTTGTGTGGGACATAGTGGGTAAGATAGCACCATGTTGCCTACTCAGGTAGCCAACCACTTCACAGGATTTAGTTCATGTTGCCTAATCACTGGCTGAGTGGTTGGAGCACCAGATTTGAGATTGTTAGCTCCTGGGTTCAATTCCCGTTCTGACTGCTTTCTGATGCTGTTCTCTGTAGCCCCGAGTTCAACTTCTTGGCTACGCTTGTAAATAGCCCACTGATCTGCCTCCTGGTGGTTGGGATTCTTAACCTAGTGATGTTTATTTCAATACAGTCAACTCTCCGCTAACGGACACTCTCGTAAGCGGACAGCTCTACTTACGGACGGCTTTTTAAATCCCCGTTTTTACCTCTCAGTCAAACTTTCTATTTACACATTCCCGTAAACGGACACTCTCTCGTATGCGGACGCGGACACTTTTGAAAATGAAAATTGGATTTTTCTTTTGTTTACGCTCTCTCGTAAGCGGACACACCATGTACGTAATTGACTCTTGGCAATGAAATTTGTCTTTAATTTGCAATAAATCAACAAAAATATGACCTTTAACAGAGCAACAGAACAGCGGGGATCGCTTTTTACAAATTTCAATTTGTCCGAGGCAAAGCAAGCTGTCCGTTCGTTGCTATTTTTGTCTACGCAATAAAACACAATTAACACCCGCTAATTAACTCTCCCGTAAGCGGACATCCACCCTATTTTTCTTTGGTGTCCGCTTACGGGAATAATTCTCGTAAGCGGACAGCTCTACTAACGGACACGTTTTTCAATTCCCGAGGGTGTCCGCTTACGAGAGAGTTGACTGTATTTTATTTTATGATCATTGTTTTGTGTTATACAACTGCATGGTAAAATTGAAACCCATGGACATGCCAATACCTTTCATTTGAAGTCTTTATAGGAACTACTTGTCTTGACAGCAACGTCTCTCTGACAGGCGACGCTGGGTGCCAATCAGAATCCTATTAAGATTTTGTCCATTTTGGGCATGGTCACTGTAAAAGGCGAGTGAAATTTCAATAAGAGGGGACCAAAATCACTGTCAGTCTAAAAACATAGGCTCCATAATTTTCTTTCCTTGAGTTGAAGCCAAAATTCAAAATCTTCTTATCTGTTTTTTGATAGGTTAACTAACCGTATTCAATCAAGGTCTCCACGGGTAAGAACTCTAAATTGTTTGTGTATTAAAGGTTCTCCTTTTTCAAAGGGTGTTTAATTATTTCAGGCATGAACCCAACCTCACAAAGTCATATTCTTGTGAAGTTAAGAATTACATGGCTCAACAAAAAGGATAAATTTCTAATGTTCTCATCAGAAGTGTCCAGACAAAAAAAGATCAGTGTGTATATGTAACAGACATGCAGAGCTGGTGCAGTGGTGAGAGCACTCGACATTTCCCATCAATGTAACCCAGATTTGATTCCGGCCCGGTTGTCTTTATGTTGGTTAAGTCAGGAGTCCATTACTAGGAGCATGAAACTCCGATAACAGGCAAATGCAACGACATTTTTACAGGGACCAATTGTTTTTACATTTTTCCCGCGAAATAGGCCAGTTCCAGTGTACATGAGCACGCTTCGGTAAGGATAAAACAATACGGCCTCACGTGAACACGTCAACATCATTTTGACATGTCAGCGATAGTCCATGCTGGTGCTTGCAACTGGTTTGTGAGGTTCCTGCGGGGGTATGAATTTGTGGTAAATTTAAACTAAAAACGCATCAGTCTGTGAAAACGCCGTGACAGGAATATGGGGTAGTTGCAGGCTCCTAGTGATGGGCTCCTGGTTGAGTTTGTTGATGGTTCTCAGCTTGCTCAGAGGGTTTTGCCCGGGTGCTCTAGTTTTTGTCCTTTTGAATAACCTACATCTCCAAATTTCAGTTTGATCAGTATAGAAGAATAGAGGAGCCACATGAAAACCAACTAGGGATGAGGTGGCTTCCTGTCTAAATATTATAAGTTATTTATTTGCTAAAAGCACAGGTCGCAGTTTCTGTGGATGATTGACAATATAGAAATGATCCGACCATGTTTCTGTTATATCAATAATAGTCCTGTGGACTGGACAGCATGGTGGTGCATTACTACAGGGCTCATACGATTAACAGGAAAGTGCACAGTCCTTTGCAGAGGCACTTATGGCCTGGCGGAATTCTGGCAAAGAAGAGAAGGTGTGGACAAATCCCACAGATACAAAAGGTAAGTGACTTTAACAGTCCAGTAATTACTCTATGAGAAGAGTATTTTTTGTTATCGAAAGAAATAAGCACATCTTATTCTTTCACTTGAAAAGAAACATCGAAAGGGGGAAGGGGTCAGGCTTACTAGAGCTTCAACCATATATCCATTCTCAGAACTGAAAGATGCTTCACCAGTGTACATGTATGTTTGCTTAATTGAAAGAACACGATAAGTCTCATTTCCTTTAAGACTCTCTGACATCGTTAAGAATGTAGGTTCTTCCACGACTTTTTCTCTAAAAATAAGTCAAATCAAAATTCTTTTTCGCACTATGTGAACCATCCAGACAGAAACCGTAACCACAGTCGAGTGTTAAGAACCACTTGGGGTTCTTGGATCGTAATAATAGGTGACTTGGGAGTTGCCTTTTCCCTCTGTCTTCGTGTGAAACCATTCATATGTGAACCTCCCGCCTCTAGGTTCATTTTCGTACAATTCAAACTCATTTTCATATGACAGGTTTTGCACGTGAACTCGTTTTGAAACAGAGGCATAGGGTAGCTCGGTAATGGCCTATTATAGTGCCCTCTTAAATTAAACCGATTATGTATTATGACCCTGTAGTGTATAAGTGGCATAAGTCTATGACAAAATTCATCACAGTCAGTGTAGGCATAAAACTACACGAAAAACGAGAGCGTTCCTAATATTTTTTTCAAGTCTGAGATTGGCAACTCTGGTACTTTGTTAGAATTTGCTATGAGAGAAATTTCATTTCTCAAAACTCTTGTCAGATATTGTTCTCCTTCCTTTTATCCTTTTGGTAAGGATGAGCCACAATGAAGTACTTCACTAGTTGTACCGACGTTGAGTTCGTTTCTTGTAAACACAGATTCGTTGTCTTATTTGTAGCGCTTATTGTTGCCTGTTAGGTAAACAAAAGTTATGTGTGAGTCCGTGTTTCATGGGGAGACTATTAAACTTGGCCAGTATTCATGGACATTTTTGGTGGATGCCATTTTTGATGCTACTTTGTTTATACGATACCAAGAGATTATGATCCATGATGTTTCCATGACGAAAGAAGCCAAGCTAATTCCTCTTCTTTCAAGACCGGTGGCTGGCACGCTTTGGCCAGGGTGAAAACTACTCAGGAATACAAGTAGAATTTTTCATTATAGATATTTTTATATCACGTACCTCGGTATTATTAGGCACTTCTGGGCGTTCAGTTAGTTGGGATGCAGCGTGGAAAACAGCGCGCGAAAATAAAATAAAGCGCGGCCAGAGGAAGCAATTGAACGCCTGTGGATAAACTTAACAAAAGGTCGTTCCAGGTAAACCAGGATCTGGTATACCCTCTGATTGGTCAATTTTGACAGATTTTGTCAACGCTCTAGCATTACTGTGGATGGATGGATGGATGGATGGATGGATGGATAGGAAAACTTAGGATAGGAAAACTTTATTTATCCACGGTGATTTTGATCAAAAATTACAAAACATTGCACTTTTGTTCTTCACAAAAGCCGTACAAATAACTATAACTTGCATTTAAAATATATGTACAGGTTTACATCAATATATATAATATAGGAATTTTACAACTTAAGTGTATTACTAGAAGTCAAGAGAGAGATTGAGAGATTCTAATTTGCGTTTAAAAGCTCTCATGGATTTTTCGTATTTCATTTCATCAGGTAATGCATTCCAAATTTTTGCCCCAGTATAAGCAAAACTGTTCCGGTAGTAATCGGTTTTAACTGCCGGTAGGGCTAGATTACGTCTTGAGATCCTTAGATTATAAACCGCTCTCCCGATATTTCTCGTAAACATATCTTCTAAATACGCTGGAGTCATACCATTCATAATTTTAAACATCATGAGGGCTTTTTGCTTGTTTCTCCTCTCTTTAAGACTGGACCAGCCAAGTTTACTCAATAAGTCGCTGGATGGATGCATGGATCGATGGATGGATGGATGCATGCATGGATGGATGCATGGATGCATGGATGCATGGATGGATGGATGCATGGATGCATGGATGCATGGATGCATGGATGCATGGATGCATGGATGCATGGATGGATGGATGGATGGATGGATGGATGGATGGATGGATGGATGGATGGAAACTTTATTTTTGTCTCGAATCGATCTAGCCGAGGGTAAAAAAAACTCTACTAATAGGGGGCACCTAAACTCAATACAATAAGTTAAAATTCAAACACCTAAAAAATTTAACTATTTACAATAAGTAAAATATAAGTATCTTATTTACATTAAAAGACTGATGAGATACGCGATATGTCGCCGATGAGATATGCGATATGGAGGCGTTCAGAGACGGGTCGGTACAGAACGTGGACACCTCAATCTGGACCCCCATCTGGACCCCTGTTTTTCTTCAAAAAAATACGGGTAAAACTAAACGACGGCTTTATGATAGGAAAACCGAACACTTTAAGTTAAGGCCCTCGCTAAAAATGACAATACCTCAGCCATTGCTGACTATCTCAAAACCACTGGACATAACATCAAGTGGGATCACTTTGATATTTTGGCTAAGGGCAAAACCGACATTGCAAAATCAGAGACCTTATTTATTCAAGATCTTGAGCCAGCTTTCAATGTCAACACCGGAAGTGAAAAGCTGCTCTAGTTTTTATAGTTTACTGTTAAGTTTTTGCTTAATCAAGGCTCCAGACCCCTCACCTTTGTTTTATATAAATAGCTGTTTTAAATTTTAACGGTTACCTTTAAAATTGTATGTAGAGTACATAGGAAACGTCAAGCCTCGATCAAAAAATGTGCAAGTTCAACATGTTTATCACTGCTGTTAGTTTCTTATTTTAGAAGAGATCCTACTTTCAATGTGTCGGCGCTCTACAGGAATAATTTTTCGTTTTAACGGTAAAACGTGATGACACAGCAGACGTATTTCCGTCTTCTGCTCACCTTGGTAACATATGCATAAACTGACAATGAACTGAACGTGATTAACAAATGACACAAAAATAACAGACACATGACACGCTATTAATGATGATTTTATGAGCAGGACACTGTTTCTGTTAATTGATTGATTATCAATTTGTCTTAAAGAGGGGATTGGGGAAGAGGCAGTATTTTTAATTCATTTTGATTAGATACCGATGAAGTCATCGTGCCACGATGCGTTGGGACAGTCTCCCTGTAGTCAGACTTCAAACCCAAGTCATTGAGGCTTCACCATGGCCGCTTGCAGAAAGGACTTGTGCATTTTGGGGCCGGACGCTGTAAGTGTTTTATCAATTTTTGAACGATTGTGTCACCATGGAAATCTGTGAAAAAGTATTGGAAGAATTTTATCGATTTTTTTTAACGAAATCCGTGAGACCGATCCCTGATCCTCTGTCGGCGGTGGTGAGCAATTTCTCTCATTCCATGCTCTTGCGTTCATCGGCTCTCGTTCCTTACTGGGGAACCTGGGGCCTGAGGACTCTGTCCCAGGTTTCGCGGTTTTTATCCGCTCCGAGAGCTGTCCAAGCGGAAGAGCTTTAATTCACTTCCATCACGCCCTTTTCTTTTCCTTCACGACGTTCTAATTGACTGCTGACCCCTGGCTGACCCTCTGAGCCACCTTTTATGAACGCTACCGCTGACCACGATGAAAACCAAAGAAAAGTAGATCGTCGCCTCAAGTCTATTTGCATAACAATAGAAATTTCAAAGTCACCATCCTGTTTATGCAATTGAGTAACTTCTTTTGTTCTTTTTGACTTGTTCTATTGTTGTCGGTATATGAGCATACCATACTACTATCGTTCTATATTGCTATCTAAATTACAAGCCTATGGTGTCGGAAGCAACTCGTCTAACTGGTTTAAATCCTGCTTAGATAATCGTACGCAGAAATGCTTTGAAATGGTTTTCTCTCGGATAGCCAATCTTTAACTTGCGGTATTCCTCAAGGTACAACCTTGGACCTCTCCTCTTTCTAGTCTATATAAATGATTTACCGAACTGTTTTGTTAACTCACATCCTAGAATGATATTCATTTCACTTTTGCCAGTAACGATGTTGCGCATCTGGAGGAAAATATGATTAAACGATCTAACTAAAAAAAATTGAATTTTAACGGCAAATGAACTCACTCTTAATAAATAAAAGACTGAGAGTATGTTGATGGGTTCAAGGCAAAAGTTAAATACTTTTAATAGACTCCCGTCTTTTACTATTTCCACACGAGTGTGAAGAGAGATTCTAAGAAGGAGTGCCTGGCTCGAAAACACTCAAACAACTGTTGCGAATGTGCCCCAGTGTGCTACTTACGTTTATGTAACAGGTCTGGTATTTTACAGTCACAGCTAGTCATGAACGCATAATTATTAAGTAAATAATTAAGACTTAATGACTGGTCCCGAGGGGAACAGTGAAGTTTGTTCCCCAAGGGAACAGTCATTAAGTGATTTGTTACATAGCAAGACAAAAAAGCACATTTTGAAAAACGCGCCGAGATTCCAGCGACATCAGGCCATCTCTGATCACGCGCAACAGCGGTCAACATTTCGCAAGTAACAGTGAACTGTTTCCCGTTTGACGTCATAGTTTTCGCAATGTTGCCCGCTCATGGCATTTAGCGGGAAACAGTTTTATGGTGAGATGTCATGTGACCAAGAAATAGTCAATGAATAGGCGCGCTGTATAGGGAAAAACGCCAGCTATATAACGAAGATTATTTCAATCGAACTCGGATAAAGATAAGAAATAATCAATTTACATTCGTTATTAAACCTATGATAAACTATCAGGAGCACGTACAATTCCGTTTTTACAGCAAATTAGCAATACAGAGTCTTTGCCAGTCGATTAGTCCCAGGCGTCCGCGGCTCAGTTCCGCCTGGAAAAAGAGACGCCGAAAGAGGAGACTACTAATACTTATTTCTAACCCTAGAACTTTTTCCCTTAATTGCTACCTGTGTAATTTGGGCAAATAACTCAAGTTGGTATTTTAAGAAAACACCATTAGCGTTTTGTTGGATTTCAGCGCATCAGCCAGACTTGCTGCACCATTCTCACCAATGCCATTGCTGATCAAATTCAACTCCGTTAGTGTTTTGTTGAATTTCAGCGCATCAGCCAGACTTGCTGCACCATTCTCCCCAATGCCACTTAAGCCCAAATCCAACACCGTTAGCGTTTTGTTGAATTTCAGTGCATCAGCCAGACTTGCTGCACCATCATTACCAATGTCATTGCTGATCAAATCCAACTCCGTTAGTGCTTTGTTGGACTTCAGCGCATCAGCCAGACTTGCTGCACCATTCTCACCAATGCCACTAAAGCCCAAATCCAACTCCGTTAGTGTTTTGTTGGATTTCAGCACATCAGCCAGACTTTCTGCACCATTCTCACCAATGCCACTAAAGCCCAAATCCAACACCGCAAGTGCTTTGTTGGATTTCAGCACATCAGCCAGACTTTCTGCACCATTCTCACCAATGCCACTAAAGCCCAAATCCAACACCGTTAGTGTTTTGTTGGATTTCAGCGCATCAGCCAGACTTGCTGCACCATCATTACCAATGTCATTGTTGTTCAAAGACAACTCCGTTAACGTTTTGTTGGATTTCAGCGCATCAGCCAGACTTGCTGCACCATTCTCACCGATGCCATTGCTGATCAAATTCAACTCCGTTAGTGCTTTGTTGGACTTCAGTGCATCAGCCAGACTTACTGCACCATTCTCACCAATGCCATTGCTGATCAAATTCAACTCCGTTAGTGCTTTGTTGAATTTCAGCGCATCAGCCAGACATGCTGCACCATTCTCACCAATGCCACTAAAGCCCAAATCCAACACCGTTAGTGTTTTGTTGGATTTCAGCGCATCAGCCAGACTTTCTGCACCATTCTCACCAATGCCATTAAAGCCCAAATCCAACACCGTTAGTGTTTTGTTAGATTTCAGCGCATCAGCCAGACTTGCTGCACCATCATTACCAATGTCATTGTTGTTCAAAGACAACTCCGTTAGTGTTTTGTTGGATTTCAGCGCATCAGCCAGACTTGCTGCACCATTCTCACCAATGCCATTGCTGATCAAATTCAACTCCGTTAGTGTTTTGTTGAATTTCAGCGCATCAGCCAGACTTGTTGCACCATTCTCACCAATGCCACTAAAGCCCAAATCCAACACCGTTAGTGTTTTGTTGAATTTCAGCGCATCAGCCAGACTTGCTGCACCATTCTCACTAATGCCACTAAAGCCCGAATCTAACACCGTTAGTGTTTTGTTGGATTTCAGCGCATCAGCCAGACTTTCTGCACAGGCATCATCAATGTCATCGTCACACAAGTTTAACTCTCTCACTGTTGTGTTGGATTTAATCACATCAGCTAGAACAGCAATGTTTGCGGCGCTGCATTTGCCAACATGCATGTCCAGAGTTTGAAGTTTAAGAAGTGAGCCAAACTCACGAGCCATATTTGCTTGGAAATTGTTGTGCTTTTGTTTACATTCTTTTGTGCACTCCAATGCAACATTCAACCAACCATTTCTATCTCCCTGGTTCACTTTTGTCATCATACATTTGGTAAGGGTTACTGCGTCTTGGACCTTGCTTCGCGTTGCCAGCAAGCCACACGTGTATGGAAGCACCTCTTTCAGATCATGAGCATAACGATTGTCAGCAACTAAGTTTTCAGGACTGATTTTCTTCTCGATAAGCTGACAATACAGAAAGAAACCTGCAAACCATTCTTGGAAACTCCTGTGTTGAAAACTATAACGCAAACTCGTTCTCATCTTGCTTCTGCCGTTCTGAGCTGACAAAAATTCGAATGCAGGTGACTTCTTTGAACTACTTTTAAGCTCACTTTCCTCAAATGCATACTTTTCTTCAAGCAAACCCTTCAATGCCACATTGCCAAGATGCTTCAGTTGAGCTTCATGTGCGTCAATGACATCGCTGGTTTCTGGCAGCCTTTCCTTGTTGTTGTATCTTTTAAGGACACATTCTGTCATATCCAGGTACAATTGACTTCTACTTTCTGGAAAACTATCATCATTTTCCTCAAAAACGAGGCAAAGGAGGGCAATGTTCAGAGGACTTGCCGCCATGTCTTTGAGATTTTCATCTATTGTTAGTTTTGACAATAGCTTTTTTGCCTTATCCTCCGATTCTTGGAAGTACTTGAAGATGAACGCCTCTGCATCTTCTTTGGTAAATCCTTTAATTTCCAGCAGGGTGTCACAGTGTTTTCGAACCGTTATTCCAACCTCGGGCCGTGCCGTAGCAACCACGTGACATCCTCCAAGTTCGTTGCCCTTGATAATTTCTAAAATCATTGGCAGTTTACTCTCTGCAACTTCATCCAATCCATCAAGTACCAGCAAAACGTTGGTTGCATTCTGGATAATGGAGCTGAAGAATCGCTTTCCTTCGTGTTCTTCAACATCTTCGGGCAAAAGTTGATAATCAATAGTCTCCCATAGGTCAGACTTGATATCACAACAATTCAGAGACAGCACTGTTTCGAACCTTGGAAAGCAACCTTTTTTTTCTTGCTTCACTGTAGTCCATGGCTTGCCTGTAGCCCAGTCATATGCGAGCTTTCTGCAGAGCGTTGTTTTCCCCGCACCAGGCTTTCCTTCAATTAAAACGGTTCTTGGTTGTCGACCCCCTCCACGTGATTTAAAGATGCCAGACATGTTGACAAACCCCTCTGTCATTGCTCCTGTTATTTTTTCCCAGCTCACCACTTGGAGTGTGGTAGAAATACTATCAAGATGAAACTGAAATTCTTCACGCCAAGGAAACGGTGTTACATATCCCTCGTGGGTTGTGTATAATTGGCGAATTCCATCAGTAAGCTTAACTGGATTAAAAACATCGAAAAGCAATTAGCAAAAAGCTACTTCAAGTACCTTGTCTATCTAAAGTAAGAAATATGCAAACGCATAAGCACAAGAATAATTGATACACGCAGGTGACCCACGAGTTAATGTACAAACAGTAGTACTCACGTTGCACAACAGTCGAATTATAAAGGTTTCCAAGGAAAAACAGTTATATTCTTTTGTCTAAAATTACAAAGGAGTATGAATAAAGGTAATATCACCGTTTTTTCATACAAAGCCTTCTATTTCTACTGTTGCGCAGCCTGAGTACTACCTTATACGTACAGGGACGCTCAGATGCGACCTTGGGCCACCTGTGGTGTTACTGCAGCATCTTTTTAGTCTTTTAGACCAAGAAAAACTTCCATCCCCGACTGAACTAAAGAACATTCTAATACTCCATTGGCGGCTGTAGAAGAAAGTGGATAAATATATTTCATGAGCACAGTTTGTCAGTTTTGACTTTAGATTTCATGTACCACATAACACGAAACTTGAACAACACAGTTATTTCGTGATTTTGGGGTGCGCACTAAAATTTCGTGATTTTGCGAAAGTCTTGTATTTTGAAACACTTTAACTTGGCGTTTTTGAGTAACACACAGTGTATTTCCTTGGCAATGTTACTTAAATATGTCCTTAAATTAAGTAAACCGACTCTATGAAAGGTGCAATAACGTCAAAATTAACAAAAATGCAACGGTACAACAGTAACAACAAAGTAGTCTCCCCATATCCACAAGCAGTTCATGTTTGTACGTGAATTATTGGTCAGTTAAAAAGGTGAGGAAGGGTAGTTAAAAATATGCTTTTGTAATTTAGGAGAAGAGGCGACCAGGCTAGCCAAAGACTTTACCTTGTGTGATTGATGTCCAGTATTTTACAGGAACACTCATCTCATCATCATCATCATCATCATCACCATCACCATCATCATCATCATCATCATCATCATCATCATCATCATCATCATCATCAAGTGTGTATTTCATGCTTTCTAACCAATTATAACGTCTGTATTTGAAGCTTTCTAAGAATCAAAATTTAGTTTTGATTAAGCGAAATCCACGCACAGTCCTTAAATTTACCGTATTTATTTACACTAAACAAACAACGATAGTCACAAAGAAGAAAAAGTTCCTTAAAATCTGCTCCTCCCACCCATGTCCAATACACTCGCACTGTAACGATCCGCTAAAGGCAAATTCAGTTCGTTCGATTCGTATGGATCGTTAAGTGCTAGTTACTCTTGACTGATTACTATTCTCTCCAAAGCGCAACATCAGTTAACGAACCGTCGAATCACTA
>JAHPZR010024587.1:15000-28360 GCA_019787425.1 Platygyra sinensis | reverse complement strand
GTGTAGTCAAGCTCCAAAGGTCGCTTAACTCTAAAACTCATTGTATATTGGGTTTGAACATTGTAGCTTTGTTAACTTTAGTATTCTATAAGGATTCACGGCATTGGCCAAAAATATTAAAGCACTATTCATGGCGATGTTTTTTCACGTGTAATGCCAAGCTGTTTCGTAGTACAGCTCTTTCTACTGGCTATTTCGTAGACGTTAGTCTAGCTATATAAGCTCAAACAAACTGTTCAGAGTTCACTTTAGTGTTCTGTTGTACAGCGCAGTTAGTACTTGTTGTAAACTATCGTAAATTTTTTCCCTCCCTCCCTCCCTTTGGAGATGGGTTGGTCATATTATTGCGATCTATTAAACAAGGGTCACTCCTACGTGTTTCGGTTAAGTCTGCGCAGCGACTTCCCCCAAGCTTGTTGACCTCGTTGCCTTTGAATATCGCCTGCTAACCGATACTCTTGTCCGATCCAGCACGTGCTGTTTTGCATTCAGCTCGTAGTGTTGGGGAGATAAGTGAGGTTCGTTTGTCACGCAATAGCCGGAAGTCGCACAGGCTAACCTAACGCAAGGCAGTGCTCCCCCATTAACGCCAACTTGAGTTGTTCATTGTCTTTATTTAGTAGCCCGCATGTTTAATAAATATTGCGCCGCAGTTGGTGGGTATTGCTAAGGAACAGTGACATTAATAAAGATAAATATTATATGGACCATTTTACCGATGTCACGTTTTTCTGATTTGTTCATTCAAACAAAAAATATACCGCACCGCTTCAATTTAGGAATTAAGTGAATAGAATCCATATGGGACTCTCAACTGACATTTCTTTTACAAAGCAGCAACGTATGCCAGGGGCTCCCTTGCATATACTGTTATATAGATTAACTATGGAGGTGACTTGATACTCACGGAAAGCCTATTGTACGTCACAAATACTCACCGATTTCCAGCAAGGGCTATACCAGGGCTCATTAGAACGGTCTCCCATAGAGGCTTGCCAGCAGTACCGCACTTCAGTACGTGCACTTTGGGTCCTAAAAGAGTCAGTGCAAATAAATAAAGCAAGACTGATAAAGGCGGTGCAAAATGTTGAAGCGATACTATTAAACGTGCCTGCTCTTAGCGCTTTGCTTTGTCGCTGGGTGATCGTCCATTACTTTGAAAGCAAGACTTTTATTACACCCGAGCTTATGTTACCAATGTACAAATTTGTGCTTGGAATTAGGCCCCGTCCACACTAATCCTTTTTCAAATGAAAACGGAGCTGTTTTGCTCCGTTTTCAAAATGATTTGCGTCCACACTTATCGTTTTCGTATCGTTTTCGCCCGTCCACACTACAACGCCGTATCAGTTTGAAAACGCTTTTTTACCCTCACTGCGCATGCTCAAATGAATTCGACGCATGCGGATTTCAATATACGGGCCCGCGAAATTGGCGCCATTTTGGATATTCACGGTTGAGTAGACTTGCGCCCGATCGTGATGACGTCACCGTTTTCAGATAGCATCGTTTTCTCCGTCCACACTAGAAAACAGCGTTTTCAAAAAGCATCGTTTTCAAATCGCTCCACTCGGGAGAGCGTTTTCGAATGGCTCCGTTTTCGGTGATCGTTTTCGGCGTTGTAGTGTGGACGATAGCTGTATCCGGAGCAAAACAGCTCCGTTTTCGTTTGAAAACGGATTAGTGTGGACAGGGCCTTAAAGGAAACCCGAAAAAAGTAGTTTGCCAAGATAGAAAAAAGCAAAAAGATAATAATAAACCATAAAGGAACAAGGATTGTTAAAAGGATGGAGAAGATTGACACGGATTACAAACGACAAACTTAAAATTTAGCCTAAGGTCTTCAAGATGCGCAAAACGCGAGGTAGAGTTAGACCAAATTGTGTTGTGCTTTCGGGCACGGCACTTCACAGTATCGGTTTATCCTCTCTATCTATACCATCAAACTGTGTTGGACTAGCCGCATACTACCAGGAAAACACTAATAATCCAAACGCCTCACAGACTACAACTGAATCGATAAACGGCTTCACTGGATGTCAATACTTAACCTTGGCTAGCCAAGTTGTTATCTAAGTCCAGTGTAAGGGCAGATTCGCCTCCAGAACCTTTGATCTGAAGCAAGGATTAAAAAAGGAAAAAATATAAGCAGAGGAGTGTTACCATAGATTACTAAAGCCCTATTAGGCGTTTTAGGGATACCAGAAAATAAGTAAAAAAAATTAACCGGATACAGGATAAATCTAGGGAAAAAACAATGGAATATGGGACATTTAGATCATACAAAACAGGATATCAAGTAAGAAAACCGTTAACCTTTGCAACTGGAATTAATAATAATAATTAATAATAGGCAGAGTAGCCGAGTGGTCTACAGTAGGGCGCTGGTGTTATTATCCGGAGGTCCCGGGTTCAAGGCCTCCACTCTGCTACTGGTGGTATTTGTTACTCCTATCGGTAGTCCTGAGTTCAAATCCTCGGTCAAGCTTTGTAAAGAGCCAACTGACCTGCCTCCTGCCGGCGGGTTGGGATTTTTAACTGTACTGCCTTTATTTGAAATATTTGCTTCCTTTGTATCTGTGGCATGGCTGTAAACTAGCTAAGCTAAGTGCATGACCACCATAACTAAGATTTACATTTTTCTGCATTACAGTCATTACAGGTCAAAAATTGACAGGATGTGGGATTCTCAATTCTTCCCCTCTCCCCCCTCCCCGGGGGCGTACACATTTCTCTCTTGAGCTACATTTTCACCCTTTATTCTTGATAAGACGTTGTGATTTTACACAGTAACCCAGTTACCTGCATTGTCAGGCTTTTCTGTGGAGTCGGGTATGGAATGGCGACAGATTGCCTTATGTGCGAAGAAGCATCAACACTTTCCTCTTGGTCTGTTCTATCATCTCGCTGTTTGGACTGTGAAGCAACAGGAGTGATCAAAATCCGATTTCTCATTGCATGAACAACACAATGTCACATTCTTTTCCCTAAACTGAGCTGAAGTCTACGGTTTGTCGAGAAAGTGTTAGAAGTTTTGGAACGCATCGCACAACGTACAGTGAAACGTTCTTCGCTTTAATTTATATTAATAGTTCCAGGCTATTCTAAGGCTACAAAAAATGTGCTTACCGTACTTGAGCTACTGGAACCCTTTGAACCTAAAAAAGAAGAGTAAAATCAATAACAACAAGAACAACAACAACTTTATTGACCCTTATAGCGATGTTTCTTGTTTACAAACATTGACGTCATATTTCTTAGTTATAGTTAACATGAAATAAACATTAAAACTAAAAGGGTGTTGGCTTCCTAAAATAACTAGAAAGTTAACAAGGCTAGGAAGCAAAATTACACAGTCTAGAATAAATTACAATATTAGGGTAGGAAAAACACACGCACACAGAACTGAGCAATAAATGACTGTAAATAAACTAAATTTACAAGTCATGGGGGGAAAACAAATATACATGTATTGGGAATGAAATCCTGAATAATTATGATAAATGAAGAATTAAAAAAGTTAAAGCAACAAATAAATCACAGAAATAGCTGGGAAGAAACTCGTTACTCTAGCGGGGAAAACAAAAGCAAGGTGACATTAATATTGACAGAGCAATAATTATTACAAATCGATAAATACTCTACGAGTTGAACTCGGCGCTAAATTAGAAAGAACGCGAATAATGTTGCAGCGAGTTAGAAAAAAAAACACGTAGTCGTTTTGAGAGACATGCGGTGGTACCATCAAGACTGAAAGGACTAATTACGATAAACTTTTATATAAAACAGCAAATTAACGGATACAAACCAGAAGAGCTGCCATCTTTCCTGGCTCTTTTACTATGGGATGTTGTTGGAGCATCTGATTTTCTCTTCACTGCAATGGTGGTGGCAGTGGTTGTCGCAGCTGTCACTGATGCAGTTGTTGTCGTTGTTGAGGCAGCTTTTGCTGCCGTGATGGGCTTCATGGTCGCGGAGACGGTTTTTACGGGAAGAATCTCGACTTTTTCTGGCGTCCTGTCTATAGATCTAAACATAGAGTTGTTTTCATTTGAACGTCTAAAAGTAATTGACTTTGCACTTCTATAATTGGCTTAACAAACTCGCGCCACTTTTTCATCTGATCAAACCAAATCCAGTTGTGATTTACTCCAACACGTTTTCCTGCGCTACGTCATCTACAATGTAAATGTATTTACTTCAAGTGTTGATTGGCTTATTGGATTGTCTGTGTCCTTTGTGATTGTTTAAAGTGATTTGGGTTCACAACCCTCGATTGAAAACTGCTTTACGATATGGTGGTTAGTAGCGCGAAATCCCTACCTGATCTTCTGCATCTACCCGATCTCAACTAGGAAGTGCACGTCACGTAAAGGTTACCAGCTTACTATGGAAGGCTATGACGCTTTCTGCCAATGGCACAATGGTGCAACAACATTACTTTGCAATTGTGCAGTTAAAACCTACGAGACTTTCAGATTTGTCCACGAAATACTACCTAACAAAGTGCCTTCATATGATCAAGTTGTCCTGTAGAACATGAATTTAAATTACTGCAGTGACAGCTTTGTAAACACTAGTGTACATTTGTACAGTACGACAGAGCTTGCATTGCAGACGGAACTTTGCCGTAAATATCCGCTTGTAGCCGACGGTATGTTAGTGTCTGCGACGTGGACTAAGTAAGGTAGTGTGTATCACGCATGATTGTACACCTAAACTCTAAATAATGGAATGATGTTAGAAAGTCTTTCTTACTTGCTTGTAAATCCAGTTGTCGCATTTTCCCCAATTCTAGAGTCCAGAGCTACCAAAGTCTAGATTAAAGTAAGTAAAACATCAACAAGCCTTTCCTAACCTTGTTGGATGAGAACTTATAGTAAGAGCACCACATTTACTGTAAGTTTATTGAACTAAAAGTCGAGTCATATCTTTGAGGTTTGGTTACGCTCGGAAAAATCAAATGTTGACGAGTATTAACGACTCTTTCAGAAACAGGCCAATTTAAACTTTGAATGTTTTAAAAAAATGCAACAAATGGAAAAATCGTTATACTGCTTGTACTTTCAGGAGACGTTACCATTTTCCTGAACATCCAAATTTCGCCAAGAAACACGGTTTTTGGATTGCAGACAATTGTAGAGTATAGCCTTCCCCACGAGAATTACTGATTAAAAGACAAGTGTTTGTTACCTGACTTGTGGTTGGAATAGCTGAAGATGTCTGTGATGTACTGCTCAGGTTCGAATTACCCGGAGGCGAGATGGCCGCTGAGGAGCCTCCAAATGGAAGCGGTGAATCACTGTTGAACAGATCAAACAAGAATTAATGAAATTAAATAATGAAATAGTTGCTCACACAGTAGCGTCGTTCATCTATAACATGTAGAAGATTTAGCTTAAAGGAGCAAACTCACAATTTGCGCATCTTAAAAAGCTTAGCTTAAGTTGTTCGTCGATAGTAACTGTGTGAATCTTCTCCATCCGAAACCATCCTTGATACTTTATGGTTTATTTTCGTTTATCTGGTGTTATCTTTCTTAGAAAACTATTATTCTGAGGTTTCCTTCAATTCAAAAGGAATTTTGTATTGACCAAGGAACGCGTAAACTTAAATCGTTCTCTTGGTTACCCCAAAAGCTCTGCGAAATAGATTTAGAGTGAGCGGGAAAATGGCCGCACAATCTAAAACCTTAGGTAAAGTAAGCACTACTTGGAGTATGCAGCGACTGAGTATGAAGTGAGATAAAAGAGAGAATTGCCCTGAACACAACACACCTAACTTCCATGGTTGAAACCAAAAGTGGGGTTATACGGCGGCGGCCGTCTTTTGTCCTTGTTTCCACTTGTTTCTCCTTCACATTCTGCATGAAAGGAAAATGCCAAGGTCGGAGGCAAAGTGCGAGCAACTTATTTTACATGTACACTGTACTTTAAAACACTCGTCCGTTCACGTGAAAATCTAACGTACAACTTACAGGAGGAGGAATAAAAACTAAATAATATAAACTAGTATTGTAGTCCTTAATATAGACCTTTGTTGGTAGTATTCCGTACAGGTTGTATAATGGGCTGAAGAAGCCAAGAAGGTATAAGAGGTGTATTAACACACTCCAATTTTTTTTTACTTCAGAATGTGTGAACCGGCATAGCAGGTCAAAAGAAGTTAAGATACACTGTAGTCTCAAGAAAGGTCCACTGTATTGCTGCGGTTAGCAAAAAAGTGTTTCCATCCTTGCTTTTGGATCCGTCAAGCCCAACCCTCCCCCCACCATCTTCTCCACCCCTCTTACTCCAAGCAACAGCAAAGGTTGCCCACAGAGACAGAGTAAAGGAGTCTGTTTGTCTTGCCTCCATGATAACGAAAACTGTAGCATAATAAGAGGTCAGGATAAGTATCCTAACACCTTATTGTACATGATATTGTACCACATTGTACATGATACACAGTGCAGACTTGAAACACTTACAACAGGATCTGCTGGGCTTTTGGTGACTGGACTGGTTAAGCAATATGTAGGACTCTTACTGGGAGTGCTTCCTGAAAGACAATAAATATCAATATCTAATTTCTATAATGACAGCAATACAATTCCAGGCAGATTACGAGAATAGAGAAAAACATTCAATTTACAAAATGTTTTGATTTCATGCATACTGGGAGAGATTATTTCTGTAAACCTTAATTGTTGGTCAACAATACAATAAATTGTTGTTTTGTAAGAAAGGGTTAAAATGAAACTGTTACACAAACCATTTATTGTAGATGAGTCCTGTTTAGTGGGTGTCCCAGATGGAATCAGCGGAGGAGGAGGTGCTGGAGGTTTGTTAGTGTTGGCTAATGTCTGTTGCTTCATTACATGCCTCTGCTGTATCTTTAGCATCTCAGGATTTTCAATGATTGAACTGGCAAAGTTGGACTTGCTACTACTAATGCTAACACCATAGACTTGTTTGTGAAACTTCTCCTGTACAGAAAAAGATTAAAATTAAATGTAAGTTTGCAAGGTGACTGAAGTTCTAGTTTTTTGGGGTAACGGGTTGGTTTTTCTACATTTTATGGGGTTGGATTGGGAGGGTGAACCAAGTAGGGGACTACGTGTCCCATTGTTCTCTCCCCTGTACATTGTACGAATCTATAAATAAATAAATAAATAATAAATAAATAAATGAAGTGTGTACAACTTTTAGATATTACATTCTGGCAAGGCAAATTGTTTACATGTACTTGAATACCTTAAGGGATTTATAGTATGATAACAAAAACATGTCCAATCATGTACATATACCTTTTCCTCCTCTGACATTGGTCTACCAACTTCTTCTGCCGTGAAATCTGCATATGCCACTGTTCCATCCCAGGAACACACCAGCAGCTGAAATCCCGAATCACTCCTGCAACAAAAAAAGGAACAAACAACTAGCACACAAGCAATAAAACAAGATAAAGAATAAAATCAATAGCTACAGTAACCTGTTTCAATTAGTAGAGAGGCACGGCAGTCACATGGTTAGTGCGCTTGTCTCTGATCTGAGCGGTCCAGGTTGGGGTCACTGCATTGTGTTTTTAGACAAACACTTTGCTCTCACAGTGGGTCTCCACCCAGGTGTAGGAATGGGTACTGGCAAACTAAATGCTGGGGGTAACCTCATGATGGACAAGCAACCCATCAAGGGGAGGTAGACTTGACTCTTATGCAGACTTAACCTTAATACCCATGTTTCAATTAAACTCTGCAAGCTCCCAGTCTGCTTTTTATAATTTCAACCAACAAATGGCCATTACATAGGCATTTGTGTGTTTGTCATCAGGCATCTGTCACTGCATTATTATTGTAGGATACATGGAAAAGACTTACCAGGACACATCCATGATTGAATGGTTAAACAAGTCATGCATGACAACCAGAGGCCTCTTGAGGGATGTTAACTGTTGTAATAATGAACACACAATCAGTTATAATTCCGAGTTATTATTGTACAATATTCAGTGTATTTTGTATTATGTATATTTAGTATTTTGTGCATTGGGTACAGATATGTTTAAGCATTAAACCCCAGTAAAGTTTCCCATACACTACCAAGATGATTGTAGTGTTGATTCTCACTCAGGCCAGGCTTACAAATTAAATCTTAGTTTGCATTTCTTAACTCAAAATGTGAACTTACCCATACTGAAAGTGATCTGTCTCTGCTTCCGATTGCACAACAAGAATATTGCTAGAGAAAAACAGCAAACTATAATTATAAATGTGTGCAGTGCTTGTTACCTTGACTCAAACATTATTAACATTTACAAAGAAGTTGAAGTCAGTTGAAGACTTTGTAGTTCAGCTAGAGGATTCTATCCTTTGCTTCCCCAGCTTGCAAAGTTATTCTGTATATCTTTCAAGGAAATTCAAATTACAGATTTGCATTAAAGTGCTGCTATGATCAAAAAATTCAGTTCTCTTTTTCCTTCAGATTTTATAAGTGTCTCTGTTTGACACCTCACTGGCTAAATTTTATCAAAAGGCTGTTTTCAAGTGGAAATTAAGGATTTTACGGTCCACCAGTGTTCACGTTCAAAACCGACTGATTGGACTTCAGTAGATTGGATCAAAGATAAGATGACGCCAAAGACTCACTAGCTCAAAATTGCAGCATGCAAACACAGCTTACAGTGCATTCAAAACACAAGTTTAAAAGTCTGACATTTCAACACTCTCGTGCTGCATATCACTTTACACGTGTGCACACACATTGCATTTGTACATGTAAACTAGTAAGTCTTTGACATTATCTTATCCTTGATCCAGGTCTCTCAAGATTTTAAAGTTAGTAATGGCGGACCATTAATTAGGAAAGTTTCAGTCAAAATAAACACGTCAGCTGTCTTTGAAATAAAGGCTTAAAACTTTGGTCACTTAGTGATTCAGTTACATAGTTTTGAAATACAAAGAAAAAGTAGAATTGATTTTTGGTCGCAGTAGCACTTATCATGTTAATTTAATTTTGAATTTATTTACCTTACTAGTAAGGACGTTTTTTCAGGCTAGTGAGATTGAATCTCAGGCTAATATAAATCATGACAGTTTTCCTTGCATATAGATAAATGCAAAATGAATTTTCAAAGTCACAGCAAAGATCCATGTACCTTGAGTTTGGGTGAATCCTCACTGATTTTCTTCACAAACAGCTTCGGGTTAAATCTCTGTTCAGAAGACATGAAATTTCACAATTAAGCTAATGATTGATTACTATCCATGATTGTGCAACTTACATTCCCTGTCTGGAGTGCATGTACAACAAACACTTGATTTCAAGTGAATGAAAATGAGATTCAAAGACTACCAACACAAGAATCTGTAACCATTTCCCGACTATCAAATTTTCTCCTTGTTCCCCCTCTTGACCCTTACTTGAATCCTGAGCTTCCACCCAGACAGACAGCAAAATAATTTAGGATAAAGTAGGTAATGAAAAGTTTGTTTCTAAAATAATAGTTTTTTTTGCTTTAATTTATTTTTTTATTGGGGACTGGATGACATCTTCAATTAAAGTTATTTAACTTTAAAAGTTTTAAACCTTATTTATCATCTAGAGCCCTCACCACACATGTGACAGCTTTCCTGTGCCCAACGAAATCCATTTTCATTTTCCATCCATCCCTTTCAAGGATCTTTGCGACAGGACCTCCATTGTTCATGGCATGCGCTGACACCACATAGTGTCCATCTGGGGACCAGCTGATGCGCAAGACATGTGTTGTGCCACTGCAATCAGCAAAGGGCTCACTTACAGCACTCTCCTGCTGCCAATCAGATGTTCGCCACACCCTTAAGGTCTTGTCATCTGATTGGGAAGCAAGATATTTACCGACAGGGTCCCATGTGACACCTTTAACCATTCCACTGTGTCCCTTTAAAACGGTTACAATATCTAAAAAACAAGTAGGAGAAGTAAAAAAAAACAGAATCTATAATCTGATCCTAGTAATCAGCCAGATACAGTACCAGTATAACTCAAGCATACTGTAAGATAACAATGTGCAGAACAGTGTGCATGCAAAAGTACGGTAGCTTCCATGTGCTCTAGAAGAGTTCAGGTGCCATACACTGTGTCTGTAGGTGACTAACTTAAGCCTTGGGATGACTGGAACTTACATAAACTACATGTGAGCTAAATTGCTGAGCACCCTTCTTGAAATTTTTCTTAGACCACAGCCTTGAGAAAAAGAAAAAATTGTCCAGGTCTCCCCCTTTACCTGCTGCCTCCTACTGTCACAGGATTTTGTCAGTAGACATAAATACTCAGACTAAAACAGCTCTATAAGAGTGACCTGTCTTAAAGAAGCCAAGCTTAGACCTCACAGTAGTTGCTTCAATCCAGAGTCCAGACAGTCCCTATAGTGCACCAAACTTCAGCAGTCATCTTCACGTGAAATCAAAATTTTAAAACTTCATTTCTAGTGGGACTTAATGACAAATTAAAAATTTAATCATGCTCCAAGGCTGAACCAAGGTTACAAACCTGGGAATCTTTGAGCATTCCATATTGTAATTGTGTTGTCAACACTTCCTGAAGCAAGGAAGCTGTCATCTGGCGACCATGCCATGTCCAACACATCTACAATTGAGAAGTGTGCATGGTGGAAAGCAATCAGTTTAATGAAGAATGAAAGAAACAACGATAAAAACCTACAAAACATGCACAGTTGTATAATAATTGAAAGGGTGAGTGGAATAAAGCCCTAAGTGACTTTTTGAAAATGTTGAGGCAGCCAGGATTGAAATGCCTACAAGCACTTGTTACAGTTCACTCTTGTCTTCATTATTACCCAAAAAGAACTAGTAATAACTGCTGGTTCTTTTGAAACAATAACTAAAACCAGAGTAAACTGTGGAACTTGTTGGTAGGTATTTCAATCCTAGCTGCCTCAAAATTTTCCAAAAGTCACTTAGGGCTTTATTCCACTCACCCCTTCAATTACACAGTTGTATAATAATTATACAGTTGTATTATAATTATATCAAAAGCACCATCTCCATGCATTTCAGAATTACAATACAATCATTGTGAATACTGTACATGTACTTGTGGTCACTGGCTCACCTCCTGTGTGACCTCGTAAAGTATAAACACATCTCCATTGTTCTACGTTCAATTTACCACTATTTCCACCAAAAGTTGCTGTTGGACCCAAATACCTATCAAAAAATTGATCAAATTAATTAACTAAAGTTATATCTAGTGTACAGCATGTGTTTAATCTCAAGTTACTATAAAATTGATAATTTATAATTGTTATTATTTGCTGGCTGTAATTACGATAACTTTTATTATTTTTCTTATTACTGTATTACAGTAGTTTCTTTTATGTACCTTGCCATTTGCCAGATCATGATAAGTTTGTCATCTCCACCTGTAGCAAGATATTTGCCACCACAAGACCAACGAACGCAGTTCACACAGGCTGAAAAAAAAGTTTTTTTAGGAAAAAAAAAAAGCACCTAGAATCAAGACTTACATGTACTTAGGAATAATACATTTAAAATGTACCTGGCTGTGGTCAGCAACCACACAAGCAAGCATGTAATTTCCATAATGACTGTGACTTCTTATGTACAAACATTCCAATAAAATCCAGCTAACTCTTTTAAAATAGAGAGCCATTCAAAGGCTGTTCATCAGATCAGCTGTTCAAGTTGGGATACCATTCAAACATTCAGATGTCCATTCAAAGTTTTCTTGAGATGTTCAGCTGTTTGATTTTACATCATACTCATTCTAAACTTTTCTGCAGCTATTCAATCATAGAGGGTATCCATTTTGAACCATTTGTCTATCTGTTTTTTATCCCTTACTTTGCCATGTATTCAACTGGGATATCCAATACCTTGTACAGTTGACACATTGCATGCACCAGTTTTAATGTAACTGCAATTTAAAGCACAAGCAAACATTAAATGCTGTGGATAAGTAATTAACAAAAATAACCTACCTAGATGGTTGTCCATTTGGCACAACAACTTTGGAACACTTTCATTCATTTCATCTTCCTCATTTTGAACTGGTGCCATGTTCCAGATTGTAACCTTCCCGGAGTCATCTCCTGTCATTTGTAAAGTAATTATTACAGAATGGATTAGGGGATTTATTAACATTTTAAGGAGGGTTTTCACAGGAGGGTAACGGGTTTTCAGCAGGAGGGTAACTGGTTTTCACAGGAGGGTAACTGGTTTTTACAGGAGGATAACAGGTTTTTCACAGGAGGGTAACTGCTTTTCACAGGAGGGTAACTGGCTTTCACAGGAGAATAACAGGTTTTCTCAGGAGGATAACTGGTTTTCACAGGAGGGTAACTGGTTTTCACAGGAGGGTAACTGGTTTTCACAGGAGGATAACTGGTTTTCACAGGAGGATAACTGGTTTTCACAGGAGGATAACTGGTTTTCACAGGAGGATAACTGGTTTTCACAGGAGGATAACTGGTTTTCACAGGAGGGTAACTGGTTTTCACAGGAGGATAACTGGTCTTCACAGGAGGATTACTGGTTTTCACAGGCAGGCAATAAGTTTTGAACTGAGCTTCTTCATAAGAAAAACTTTTCTCCACATGGTTAAACCAGGGGGGGGGGAGGGGGAGGGGAATGTAAAATCATCTTCTTAGCTTGCAGTCGATTTGGTCTGTGCCCAGCTCTTAATGAGATGCCTGATGCATTTTTTTCATTTTCTGATATTTCATTAGATTATAATCACTGTTTTAAATTATAAGACTGCCCATAAAAACAAATTGAAAATACCAGGAGAAATAAAAGGAAAGGACATATCATTGCTAAAGATTGAAAAAAATCCATACCCACCTTGACCACCAATAACAAATCGAGAACCATCAGGATGAATGTCAATGGAAAAAAGTGGCCTCCCTGAGAAAACCATTAACAGGTGCTTTATTAGAACCAAAAATATTGTTTTCCTGCTCTGGAAACATGATTTAAAACTATAAAAATATATACATACAAAAATTTCATTACTCAGAGCACAAGTTAAAAATTCAAAACATGGAATACTTCATTTCGATCCACCGAACTTCGTCAGCCACACTGCAAATTTGACTGTTAAGAAGGGTTATATTTAATGACCTACGAAGGCACTAAGATGGTGTCATAAATGCCGGCTAATTTAAAGTCATTGTCTCTGTTCAAAGAGGGGTTATGTAATGTTATCTCAGTTGCCTCCCTTATGCGGCGTTTGAAGGTATTACTCTCAGTGGCAAGAACTTTTGTTTTGCTGGAATCCACTAAATGACCGTGAGCTTGCAGTGTTCATGAACAGCTGATGAATTCCTAGAAAGATGTTCCTTTACTCGTGTTTCTAAT
>JAHPZR010024587.1:5000-10000 GCA_019787425.1 Platygyra sinensis | reverse complement strand
GTAAAATACCCCTCATTACTTCTTGACTTAGTACTGTTTCTATGAAAACAAAACCAAGTGAAATCGAGACGTCACTTAAACCAAAGATAGCAAGAGCTTCCTTTTCATTGCTCAGAGCCGCCTCAGTGCTGGTGTTACCCCATGCTGTGAAAGTGACCCTCTCTGTAGCACAATGAGTCATTACCACTCTTCTCACGCCAAAATATTTCTCCAAGTTGCCCTAGTGAAAATTTTACTATACCCCTTAAAAAAACGACCGCACAATAAATCCGGCACCTTTCGAATTAATCTCGGAATCCTTGATCTTAGGCAAGTCTGACGCACCCCTGCTGGATCTTAAACATTCATATTTTCTTTCATTTATCTCCTACCGGTTGCTTTAATTTATGTTTTATTATGTGGTTTATTTCAGGCATAACATATACTTCTGACGCATCGTGGAATTTAAAACAGCTAAGAGAAAAGGTTAAAACTGTAGTAAAATGCATTATAAGAAAAAAAATATGGCGCAGATAGATAGAAAAGTGATAGTTTGGTGATTTGATGCCTCAAGTGAACCTTCATTTATAGACAGCTTAGATATTGGTTCTCAGTCAAATTAACATGTTAAATTATCATTTCATAAAAATTTTCGGTTTGAAAAAGATGTCTTGTTTTTTTTTTTTGACAGAGAGAGGTAATACAAAAACACCGTCACTTCGGTCTTAATTCAGAATCGCTTTAATTCGGAGTCCATTGCACTATTTAATCAGTAGGCCAAAGGCCCTCCTGCTGGCAGTTACTCAAATATATATTGTTGGTTTTAATCTCTCGTTTACAGTAGAGTTCTTCAGTACATCACTTTAGTCATAATACATTCTTCTGGCTGAGTACCAATGTTTAATGAAACAAAAGCTTGCTAATAACTAGAACCGCAAGAACTCACGTGGATCACAAAACGGCAAAGAAGCCACCTCACTTGAAAAAAAAAAACTGATTAGCCGACGGTAACTAGTACTGATCTCCACCTGTAGGCTTCTAAATTAATGGATATGCTTATATTTTGGCACTAAGGGTCAATTAAACAAGCACTAATTTACCCTTAAAAGACGTCTGTCAACCTTCTTTTTAATTGCGTTCTTTTGTCTTGGTACAAGCAGGTGACCGCGTCAATATGCAGTCATCGTCTCGCTTTGTTAACTAAGAACTCATTCATCAAATATATAAGATCCTCCGAAGCATCTCTACCTCAATTTGATTCCAGTCAGCTTGAAAAGTAACGAAGCTAAACACTTGGTGATTGTTCGTCTCTTATTCACTCACCTTAGTGACACATTTCCGCAGGTTTTTGGGCAACGAGTTTCGAACAAAAGCAAAGCTTGCACTGCCCCGATTGTTGCAGATTTTGCTATATCTCTTCTTTTTGCACATGCTGGGATAGCGATCCCTACATCCTGAAATGGAATTTGATGTAACAGAGAATAAGCACTATTGTACCATGCTCTACAAATATGGTAAAAAAAACGCGTATTTCTTGGTGGGGTTTGGTTATTGTTTTTTAGTTTTTTAGTTGGATATCACATGATTAAAGTCAAATCGTCGCCACTCGCCTCGTTAACCATCTGCCCGCTACACGGCATATCCAACGCGTACTTATCCACTGAGGAAGAGGCAGTAGCCTCGAAACGTATGGAATTTTAAGTACTTTTTCGCGCAATAATGGATATCTACTAAGTTTCCTTCTCGAACAAATTTTGCGCAACACAGTTTTCTTCTTGTTTCTTCTTATTATTATGCAGTTTCCTCAAAGCAATTCTTGTTATAAATTGTCCACTTTTTCGATCTTCATGGAATTTTTAGCAAAATAACCTCTAGACGGGGCGAAGCTAAATTATTTTACAAAGCAGGAGGTTTGAAAACAAAGAGAGAGAGAGTGAACAGTATCTGTATTTGGGGCTGCGAACATCTGTTAACCCCGAAAAACGCTTTGAAATAAATTAAAAAAAACAGAAACATTCATTGTTACCTCGTTTCGTCAGATCCAAGCTCTCTCCTAAAAAATGAAGGATATTTAGTAACGGATGAAAAGGCCACTAAACACGGTAAAGAGCAGTTAATAATTACTGGTTTTGATATGAAAAGACTGTATGTTAAGTGATGACTCTTAGCTTGACTTCGTTAACAAGGCGATCGAAAGAGCGTCTAAGCTCAAAATTCGCCATCGAGGATAAAAACACTTACCCTCTTCGTTATAATGACTTTGTAGTTTAATGGCGCGAGGCAGGCTGCTGGCAACTGTCACAGCGAGGAAGACTGCTAGACATACAATGAGAAGCTTTTCCATGTTAAACAAGCTGACTGGATCAAATTGAGGTAGAGATGCTTCGGAGGATCTTATATATTTGATGAATGAGTTCTTAGTTAACAAAGCGAGACGATGACTGCATATTGACGCGGTCACCTGCTTGTACCAAGACAAAAGAACGCAATTAAAAAGAAGGTTGACAGACGTCTTTTAAGGGTAAATTAGTGCTTGTTTAATTGACCCTTAGTGCCAAAATATAAGCATATCCATTAATTTAGAAGCCTACAGGTGGAGATCAGTACTAGTTACCGTCGGCTAATCAGTTTTTTTTTTTTCAAGTGAGGTGGCTTCTTTGCCGTTTTGTGATCCACGTGAGTTCTTGCGGTTCTAGTTATTAGCAAGCTTTTGTTTCATTAAACATTGGTACTCAGCCAGAAGAATGTATTATGACTAAAGTGATGTACTGAAGAACTCTACTGTAAACGAGAGATTAAAACCAACAATATATATTTGAGTAACTGCCAGCAGGAGGGCCTTTGGCCTACTGATTAAATAGTGCAATGGACTCCGAATTAAAGCGATTCTGAATTAAGACCGAAGTGACGGTGTTTTTGTATTACCTCTCTCTGTCAAAAAAAAAAAAACAAGACATCTTTTTCAAACCGAAAATTTTTATGAAATGATAATTTAACATGTTAATTTGACTGAGAACCAATATCTAAGCTGTCTATAAATGAAGGTTCACTTGAGGCATCAAATCACCAAACTATCACTTTTCTATCTATCTGCGCCATATTTTTTTTCTTATAATGCATTTTACTACAGTTTTAACCTTTTCTCTTAGCTGTTTTAAATTCCACGATGCGTCAGAAGTATATGTTATGCCTGAAATAAACCACATAATAAAACATAAATTAAAGCAACCGGTAGGAGATAAATGAAAGAAAATATGAATGTTTAAGATCCAGCAGGGGTGCGTCAGACTTGCCTAAGATCAAGGATTCCGAGATTAATTCGAAAGGTGCCGGATTTATTGTGCGGTCGTTTTTTTAAGGGGTATAGTAAAATTTTCACTAGGGCAACTTGGAGAAATATTTTGGCGTGAGAAGAGTGGTAATGACTCATTGTGCTACAGAGAGGGTCACTTTCACAGCATGGGGTAACACCAGCACTGAGGCGGCTCTGAGCAATGAAAAGGAAGCTCTTGCTATCTTTGGTTTAAGTGACGTCTCGATTTCACTTGGTTTTGTTTTCATAGAAACAGTACTAAGTCAAGAAGTAATGAGGGGTATTTTACTTGTTGTCAGCTGCCTCTAGTTCCCTTCATACCTCAGTTACTGCTACAAATTTTCGGTTTAGCTATTTTTAATATGGCTTTATAATGATGGCGTCCAAAATGATTCTTTTACAATTATAATGCATATTAACCACTTCGGATTATTAAATCTAAATGTTTCAATGAGCTTGGATATCGTAAATATTTCGTAATTTGGCAGCATATGTGTTGTACTTATTTCTGTTATTACTTACAGCTGCAAATTTCGCATCTTCTCCTGACCTTATATGGTCAAACATCAAAAAGATTCTTTAAAAATTGATAATATAGTAACTATTGCTTGTTTGACAGATTGAGCGACATTCCCGAAAATTAATAAAAAGAGCCGCAAGGATAAAAATAAACCGTAAATTTTAACACTGAAACACAGAAACAGATCTTGCACAAATGAGATTTCTACGAGGAGATTTTTATTTGCTCGAGCAAATAATTTAGGACTAAAAGTAGTTTCTCTTCTTTTTGGGCCAATGATACTTGACGTCAATTTTTTTAACTTCTTCCTCTGAATCACTACTTTTTATCACTTGAGGAGGTAATTTTAAGTTACCAAGGGAATATGATCTTGCATGTACTTGTCATTCTACTGACATGTATTGAAAAACTCTCATTTTTGTGAAGCACCAGGCTTGATTTGGCGTGCTGGATAATTTAAATATTTAAATGACTAGTTGAAAAATAGGCGACAAGCGAAGGCGACGAGACGATTAGAGTATAATTACCAATGAAATAGGAAAAAAAATTAAAATTAAACGCAATCCAAGTTGTCTCCTGTCTCTGTGGCAAAACTACTCCGAGTGCAAAACTTTACACATGAAAAATTGGTTTTAATACTCGTTTTCACATCAGAGCATGCTCCCCTTTAGCCCTAAATTTCGTGGGAAAGAGCGCAGAAATCACTTACAGCTTCATCCTCTCGCCCGCCTGCCCCTCGCCCGCCTGCCCCTCGCATAATGTTTTCGGTCTTCTCCGTGAATTCGAGAGAAAATTAAAAGCGAGGACATTTATTTTGGGTTGAATGGATACTCCAAACTATGGTGAGACACTTCGTGACACAGAAACAAGTACAAGCAGATAATTGCTGTAATCTTTGTAGTCAATAGAAATTATTTTATTTTTAAATTTTATCTTGTACATAAGTTTTCCTATAATTTTAATCATTTTCCTGTAAATATTTAATTTTTTTTTTTTTTTTTTTTTTTATAGGTGCATTTTATTAGTGTCCCCAATTAGTCTACCGAGGCTAAACAAATCGACACTTAAATAAAGGTTTTACTTACTTTTACTTACTTACGACACCCTAATTAGGCAGAGAATAACTGTTGGGTCAGACACTGACCTCTGGTGATTAGGTCTAAGCGCCGGCTCAAAATGGTTAGCTTT
>JAHPZR010024586.1:10000-17537 GCA_019787425.1 Platygyra sinensis | reverse complement strand
AAATAAGCGATTTGTTACTGAAAGGACAAATAATTTATTTTTGCTTGTAAATAGAGATTGAACTAAGTATTACTTGTATAGAGGATCACCAATTTGCCGGTCCTAGACTTAGTGCTTTCCCTTTTTCAATAAAGTTATTTTTATTATTAATATTGTTATTTTGTGTTCGTTAAATCAATCAAGTTAGCAATGCTTTTAGAACCAAGATCAAGACCATGATGTCCATTGCATAAGCTATATATCTTTTTTACAACCTCTAAGCTAAACTTCTAGGCGACATCTAAAACACGAAAGATTCATTGCATTTTCAAATACCGCAAAGAGCCTTAAAACAGGAATCAATGTTGGACGTGTGATGAATCAGTTACCATTTCTTGTTTTTAATGCATTTCGCAAGCTTGGGCGAAGGAGTAAAAGGAATAGAGATCCGTTCAAGTAAAAGTGAAATCACATGTCCATATCACCGTCATCTCACTCGCCCCCAGTTTTCTTCCAGATGGGATCTCTCAAACGGCCTGGGACGAGCCAACCAGCAACACCATAATCATGAGTATCACTAGTTAAAAACAGGGTTTCAAATACTTGGATTGTTTGTAAATATCTATCGGCCAAATAATTTATGACTCGATCCAAATCTGTTCCTTTTTTAATTCTTACAAATCACGCCTGCAGAATGTGAAGACAGCTCTCCAAGGTGTAGCAGATTTAAAATGTGCAGGATCAGCCGAAGTCGCAAGTACGCATACATCCGAATCCGCTGCCAGAAGACGTGCGGAGTTTGTTGATAAGGTAGGTCAATTATTTAACACAAAGGCGAAAATATTGGGAAATAAAAAAGCCGCATTCTCTAAATAGCCCTTGGTTTTCTCACTAAATCTAAAATTCCTTGCTTTGCCTCGTTTTAAAGTTTCTATACTTTGCAGGCGCGGAGACATTTTGATCAAGAAAGAATTGTGAGGAAAGGACAGTGACTCCATTTCAGTGATGTTTTTCTCTTGTTGCTGGAACATAGGAATTCCTCTCATTGTTTCGTGCTCATTTCATACCTCTCACGCACATTTTCCCCTTCTTCAGACATTAAACGCCCGCTTTATCGTCACTTTATGTTAGCACAACTTTTCAAATTCGTTGTTTGTAATCCGCGTCAATCTTCTCCATCCTTAACCATCCTTGTTCCTTTATGGTTTATTATCGTCTCTTTGATGTTTTGCTATCTTTACAAAGTGTTATTTTTAGGTTTCCCTCAATTTAACGGTTATTTTTTTCGATGTTCAAAATAACTCAAGATGCCGTGACTGAGCCCCTTTAACTTCCGTTTTGCATATTTTCTTGTTACTTTTCATGTTTTACGTAACCTATAGATGAATGTTTGTTCACAATATTTGCTTCATTAGCATAAGCGAGACACTTTTCTGAGGGAGCTACAAAAACATTAGTTGTGAATATTAAAAGGCACAGCACGGTTAACTATCCCAAGGAACTTGGGCACGATGTATTGCGGAATACTCAGTTTTTTTTTATTTTCTTGTTTTCCTTGCAGGAGGAGCAGGCTTTATTTGCGGAAGGATCGATGTCCTTACACCTATACAAGGATTGAGTCTCTAGTTAATTAAGTAGAAATGAAGTTTTCATCATTTTCACTTGTAAAGAAAAGATTTGCACAGTGTAGACGATTAAAACAAAATCTTCACAAACAAAGGATGATATTTTCAGCAACGCATGCGTAACATTTCCCTTGCAATTCTAAAACGATTCGCCGACTTTCGCGAGAACCTTTCTCGGCGCACATCCTCTCTGAGATGCTTTCCGACTCTGCAAACAATGAGACGTTTGCCAGCGTTTAAAAATGTTTCATCTAAAAAACTTCTTGTCCAGTTGTATCTGAAAATCAAATCTAAAATGAGGAACAAAGAAGCAATTCTCAAAACCATTATCTTCAGTCACATTTGCATTTCATTGAAATGTTGTTTTCAGATTGTGTTCCGACAGTAATTGTTGCCAGTGTAGTTCCAGGAAACTGGGATGGAGTAGTCACTGGAAAAGAGAAAAAACAAAACAATCAAGTCACTCACTGCTGTGGACCCTAAGCTGAACTCCTAATCATCTCATTTGATGGTGCAGTACATCAGAAGCGTCGCGGCTTTCTTATTGATTTTAATTTTTTCATTCCCAAACATTTAATAGACCATTAAAATTATACTGTTCGGTGACTTGGCCTTTGAGGATGCAGGTGGCCTTGTTGTGATGTAAAGACCTCACTGTTTTTGTTGTGTAAATCAAACTGTGCTTGGAATGTGCTGACTAGTTTCCGTTTAACTGAGAAAAACAGAGAGGTCTGTATCAAACCAAGGTCATCTCTAGCCTCGCTTTCATTCACTATAAATAAGATGTACAATTTTTTTTACATTCAGGGTCAGGTAACTGAGCACACAACTGTAAAAAAATCCGCGTTAATTTGAAAGTGACGAGAGTTACTGGCAAAGTCAAACGCGCAGATTGATAGACAAAATTAAATATTAGTCGTTACAATTATGAAATATTTTTTCCCCTTTAACGTTGTACTAGTCCAGTCCCTGAACTCTCCTTTCTTCCCGCCCCATATAGGGGCTGAACCCTTGCATGCGCATGTTCAGAACATCGCCAATTTTTCCCTCAAAATCGGGGCAAAAACCATATTTGGAAGTATTTTCCAGATTTGGCTTGTGGCGCGATTTTCTGGATAATAATATACAAGCAACAATTTCTGCATTCAGATTGATTAAAAACATGTCAATTAATCTCAAATCAGTGGAATTTCACCAGTGCCACGCTAAACCACATTCGATTTGTTTTTTTATCGCAATATCAAAGATAACGAAGGAAATCTTTGCCAAGATCGCCTAAGACTTTTCTTTCAAAATTCTTCATATCTGACTCAGCCTTGTCCAATAATTGCTAATTCTCCGACACTTAAGAGAAATTAAATATAAATTAAGAGAAATTAAATATAAATTCTCAAGCATGCCCTCCGAAATTTTGTCAACGCGTTCTTCTTTAGCCCCAACACCCTCCCCCCCTCTCCCCACTCATTTCACGACATATCCTCTCGATCGCGCGTGTAACAAGATCTGGGCACCAGGTCTAAAAAAATTTAAGAGGGATTAGATCGGGTAGAAGACCTATATGAGGATTTATTTTCTTACCTTGATAATCTGCTTACACATATACTCACGGGTCTGCATGGTGTTTTATGGTGCAATGCAATGTTCCTCACATATTACAGCCTTTTAACCAATAATTCGACTTCATCGCCTTTTTTATTCCGAAAGAGTAGCACCGTATTAACAACTTCTTAGGGGATTCAGTACTTATTACAGCCAAGTCCTCTTAATTTCTTAACAGCATTCCAAATTTCAAACGTATAATATATTATTTTCCTTTGTTGCTTCAGACGCAGCTTCTCTTGAAGATGACTGTAAGTAAATATTGAAAACGCTCCGATGGTTTCGTAGAAGTTTGACACCGTTCTCAAGTTTCTTTTTAAAATTCTATCACATCTGATTTTGTCTGCCATATTATATGTACCATCAGAGACTAGCTCCTCCTAGCCACTTGTCACGTTTCGCCTGCAGGCATGCGCAATTCGCTTTTTGATAATGGTAATATTTGACAGTTCCAGGTGAGGTGCCGTGTCCAGAGTTGCCGGCCTGCCGTTACTTTCAAACGCTGTGTTGGAGTACTACGCACAGTTTATACGACTTCGTCATAAGGGAGTGTCCAAAATCTTGTAAACTGTGTTGAAAATTTGGTGAGTAATGTCGGTTTCAAAGGTTTCAGTTGTTATTCATTTGGAAGGCGCTCGAAAGGTGTAATGACTGGGCTCTGAATACCAGGAAGGGGCCGTTATCCAAGGATCGTGCAGCAAGTTTTTGAGTGGGGAGAGGGGGGGAGGGTGTTGGGGCTAAAGAAGAACGCGTTGACAAAATTTCGGAGGGCATGCTTGAGAATTTATATTTAATTTCTCTTAATTTATATTTAATTTCTCTTAAGTGTCGGAGAATTAGCAATTATTGGACAAGGCTGAGTCAGATATGAAGAATTTTGAAAGAAAAGTCTTAGGCGATCTTGGCAAAGATTTCCTTCGTTATCTTTGATATTGCGATAAAAAAACAAATCGAATGTGGTTTAGCGTGGCACTGGTGAAATTCCACTGATTTGAGATTAATTGACATGTTTTTAATCAATCTGAATGCAGAAATTGTTGCTTGTATATTATTATCCAGAAAATCGCGCCACAAGCCAAATCTGGAAAATACTTCCAAATATGGTTTTTGCCCCGATTTTGAGGGAAAAATTGGCGATGTTCTGAACATGCGCATGCAAGGGTTCAGCCCCTATATGGGGCGGGAAGAAAGGAGAGTTCAGGGACTGGACTAGTACAACGTTAAAGGGGAAAAAATATTTCATAATTGTAACGACTAATATTTAATTTTGTCTATCAATCTGCGCGTTTGACTTTGCCAGTAACTCTCGTCACTTTCAAATTAACGCGGATTTTTTTACAGTTGTGTGCTCAGTTACCTGACCCTGAATGTAAAAAAAATTGTACATCTTATTTATAGTGAATGAAAGCGAGGCTAGAGATGACCTTGGTTTGATACAGACCTCTCTGTTTTTCTCAGTTAAACGGAAACTAGTCAGCACATTCCAAGCACAGTTTGATTTACACAACAAAAACAGTGAGGTCTTTACATCACAACAAGGCCACCTGCATCCTCAAAGGCCAAGTCACCGAACAGTATAATTTTAATGGTCTATTAAATGTTTGGGAATGAAAAAATTAAAATCAATAAGAAAGCCGCGACGCTTCTGATGTACTGCACCATCAAATGAGATGATTAGGAGTTCAGCTTAGGGTCCACAGCAGTGAGTGACTTGATTGTTTTGTTTTTTCTCTTTTCCAGTGACTACTCCATCCCAGTTTCCTGGAACTACACTGGCAACAATTACTGTCGGAACACAATCTGAAAACAACATTTCAATGAAATGCAAATGTGACTGAAGATAATGGTTTTGAGAATTGCTTCTTTGTTCCTCATTTTAGATTTGATTTTCAGATACAACTGGACAAGAAGTTTTTTAGATGAAACATTTTTAAACGCTGGCAAACGTCTCATTGTTTGCAGAGTCGGAAAGCATCTCAGAGAGGATGTGCGCCGAGAAAGGTTCTCGCGAAAGTCGGCGAATCGTTTTAGAATTGCAAGGGAAATGTTACGCATGCGTTGCTGAAAATATCATCCTTTGTTTGTGAAGATTTTGTTTTAATCGTCTACACTGTGCAAATCTTTTCTTTACAAGTGAAAATGATGAAAACTTCATTTCTACTTAATTAACTAGAGACTCAATCCTTGTATAGGTGTAAGGACATCGATCCTTCCGCAAATAAAGCCTGCTCCTCCTGCAAGGAAAACAAGAAAATAAAAAAAAACTGAGTATTCCGCAATACATCGTGCCCAAGTTCCTTGGGATAGTTAACCGTGCTGTGCCTTTTTAATATTCACAACTAATGTTTTTGTAGCTCCCTCAGAAAAGTGTCTCGCTTATGCTAATGAAGCAAATATTGTGAACAAACATTCATCTATAGGTTACGTAAAACATGAAAAGTAACAAGAAAATATGCAAAACGGAAGTTAAAGGGGCTCAGTCACGGCATCTTGAGTTATTTTGAACATCGAAAAAAATAACCGTTAAATTGAGGGAAACCTAAAAATAACACTTTGTAAAGATAGCAAAACATCAAAGAGACGATAATAAACCATAAAGGAACAAGGATGGTTAAGGATGGAGAAGATTGACGCGGATTACAAACAACGAATTTGAAAAGTTGTGCTAACATAAAGTGACGATAAAGCGGGCGTTTAATGTCTGAAGAAGGGGAAAATGTGCGTGAGAGGTATGAAATGAGCACGAAACAATGAGAGGAATTCCTATGTTCCAGCAACAAGAGAAAAACATCACTGAAATGGAGTCACTGTCCTTTCCTCACAATTCTTTCTTGATCAAAATGTCTCCGCGCCTGCAAAGTATAGAAACTTTAAAACGAGGCAAAGCAAGGAATTTTAGATTTAGTGAGAAAACCAAGGGCTATTTAGAGAATGCGGCTTTTTTATTTCCCAATATTTTCGCCTTTGTGTTAAATAATTGACCTACCTTATCAACAAACTCCGCACGTCTTCTGGCAGCGGATTCGGATGTATGCGTACTTGCGACTTCGGCTGATCCTGCACATTTTAAATCTGCTACACCTTGGAGAGCTGTCTTCACATTCTGCAGGCGTGATTTGTAAGAATTAAAAAAGGAACAGATTTGGATCGAGTCATAAATTATTTGGCCGATAGATATTTACAAACAATCCAAGTATTTGAAACCCTGTTTTTAACTAGTGATACTCATGATTATGGTGTTGCTGGTTGGCTCGTCCCAGGCCGTTTGAGAGATCCCATCTGGAAGAAAACTGGGGGCGAGTGAGATGACGGTGATATGGACATGTGATTTCACTTTTACTTGAACGGATCTCTATTCCTTTTACTCCTTCGCCCAAGCTTGCGAAATGCATTAAAAACAAGAAATGGTAACTGATTCATCACACGTCCAACATTGATTCCTGTTTTAAGGCTCTTTGCGGTATTTGAAAATGCAATGAATCTTTCGTGTTTTAGATGTCGCCTAGAAGTTTAGCTTAGAGGTTGTAAAAAAGATATATAGCTTATGCAATGGACATCATGGTCTTGATCTTGGTTCTAAAAGCATTGCTAACTTGATTGATTTAACGAACACAAAATAACAATATTAATAATAAAAATAACTTTATTGAAAAAGGGAAAGCACTAAGTCTAGGACCGGCAAATTGGTGATCCTCTATACAAGTAATACTTAGTTCAATCTCTATTTACAAGCAAAAATAAATTATTTGTCCTTTCAGTAACAAATCGCTTATTTTTTCTCACGGAAACAGCAGACATTTCTGAATTCTACAAGCAACTTTCAAGGCAAAAAAACTTCAAACCTTTGTATCGTTTTACTTCGCCATACTTCCCTGCAAAACAAACAGAACACGTACTGATCAGGGTTTATTGCACAATATGTTGTTATTTATGGAAAAATTTTTAAATGTTCAGACATTAAAAATTTACCAGCTGTCAACAAGCTGAACCATATATTCGCTAGAACTGATCACCTCAGACAGGATGATAGGCTCCTACCTCAGATTATCTGCTTGTGGCGTTTATCGATCCTTCGCTACTTGCCTGCATACATTATCTACCCAGGCAGTTGTCAATGGCGCATTATTTTCGCTTCAACTGATTAGTTTTAGATTAATATATAGATTCCACGCAGTCATCCAAGTTGTAGGGGCAAGCCTGTTTAATTTCAAAGCAAAAATTGGACAAACCGTGTCGTGCCGGGTTCGCATGAGAACTACAGATGTTCCGCTTGTTTCAATATGCGCTGATAAAATGTAAAAAAATGACGTTTCGAGGCTGCTGCTTCTTCAGTA
>JAHPZR010024586.1:0-5000 GCA_019787425.1 Platygyra sinensis | reverse complement strand
GGGGGAGGGGGGGGGGAGGTTAAATACTGGCGGAAAAGAGGGACCCTGCTAACTTTTTCGGAGGTTGACTTGAAAAGTACGAAGCTAAACACTTGGTGATTGTTCGTCTCTTATTCACTCACCTAGTGACACATTCCGCAGGTTTTTGGGCAACGAGTTTGAACAAAAGCAAAGCTTGCACTGCCCCGATTGTTGCAGATTTTGCTATATCTCTTCTTTTTGCACATGCTGGGATAGCGATCCCTACATCCTGAAATGGAATTTGATGTAACAGAGAATAAGCACTATTGTACCATGCTCTACAAATATGGTAAAAAAACGCGTATTTCTTGGTGGGGTTTGGTTATTGTTTTTTAGTTTTTTAGTTGGATATCACATGATTAAAGTCAAATCGTCGCCACTCGCCTCGTTAACCATCTGCCCGCTACACGGCATATCCAACGCGTACTTATCCACTGAGGAAGAGGCAGTAGCCTCGAAACGTATGGAATTTTAAGTACTTTTTCGCGCAATAATGGATATCTACTAAGTTTCCTTCTCGAACAAATTTTGCGCAACACAGTTTTCTTCTTGTTTCTTCTTATTATTATGCAGTTTCCTCAAAGCAATTCTTGTTATAAATTGTCCACTTTTTCGATCTTCATGGAATTTTTAGCAAAATAACCTCTAGACGGGGCGAAGCTAAATTATTTTACAAAGCAGGAGGTTTGAAAACAAAGAGAGAGAGAGTGAACAGTATCTGTATTTGGGGCTGCGAACATCTGTTAACCCCGAAAACGCTTTGAAATAAATTAAAAAAAACAGAAACATTCATTGTTACCTCGTTTCGTCAGATCCAAGCTCTCTCCTAAAAAATGAAGGATATTTAGTAACGGATGAAAAGGCCACTAAACACGGTAAAGAGCAGTTAATAATTACTGGTTTTGATATGAAAAGACTGTATGTTAAGTGATGACTCTTAGCTTGACTTCGTTAACAAGGCGATCGAAAGAGCGTCTAAGCTCAAAATTCGCCATCGAGGATAAAAACACTTACCCTCTTCGTTATAATGACTTTGTAGTTTAATGGCGCGAGGCAGGCTGCTGGCAACTGTCACAGCGAGGAAGACTGCTAGACATACAATGAGAAGCTTTTCCATGTTAAACAAGCTGACTGGATCAAATTGAGGTAGAGATGCTTCGGAGGATCTTATATATTTGATGAATGAGTTCTTAGTTAACAAAGCGAGACGATGACTGCATATTGACGCGGTCACCTGCTTGTACCAAGACAAAAGAACGCAATTAAAAAGAAGGTTGACAGACGTCTTTTAAGGGTAAATTAGTGCTTGTTTAATTGACCCTTAGTGCCAAAATATAAGCATATCCATTAATTTAGAAGCCTACAGGTGGAGATCAGTACTAGTTACCGTCGGCTAATCAGTTTTTTTTTTTCAAGTGAGGTGGCTTCTTTGCCGTTTTGTGATCCACGTGAGTTCTTGCGGTTCTAGTTATTAGCAAGCTTTTGTTTCATTAAACATTGGTACTCAGCCAGAAGAATGTATTATGACTAAAGTGATGTACTGAAGAACTCTACTGTAAACGAGAGATTAAAACCAACAATATATATTTGAGTAACTGCCAGCAGGAGGGCCTTTGGCCTACTGATTAAATAGTGCAATGGACTCCGAATTAAAGCGATTCTGAATTAAGACCGAAGTGACGGTGTTTTTGTATTACCTCTCTCTGTCAAAAAAAAAAAAACAAGACATCTTTTTCAAACCGAAAATTTTTATGAAATGATAATTTAACATGTTAATTTGACTGAGAACCAATATCTAAGCTGTCTATAAATGAAGGTTCACTTGAGGCATCAAATCACCAAACTATCACTTTTCTATCTATCTGCGCCATATTTTTTTTCTTATAATGCATTTTACTACAGTTTTAACCTTTTCTCTTAGCTGTTTTAAATTCCACGATGCGTCAGAAGTATATGTTATGCCTGAAATAAACCACATAATAAAACATAAATTAAAGCAACCGGTAGGAGATAAATGAAAGAAAATATGAATGTTTAAGATCCAGCAGGGGTGCGTCAGACTTGCCTAAGATCAAGGATTCCGAGATTAATTCGAAAGGTGCCGGATTTATTGTGCGGTCGTTTTTTTAAGGGGTATAGTAAAATTTTCACTAGGGCAACTTGGAGAAATATTTTGGCGTGAGAAGAGTGGTAATGACTCATTGTGCTACAGAGAGGGTCACTTTCACAGCATGGGGTAACACCAGCACTGAGGCGGCTCTGAGCAATGAAAAGGAAGCTCTTGCTATCTTTGGTTTAAGTGACGTCTCGATTTCACTTGGTTTTGTTTTCATAGAAACAGTACTAAGTCAAGAAGTAATGAGGGGTATTTTACTTGTTGTCAGCTGCCTCTAGTTCCCTTCATACCTCAGTTACTGCTACAAATTTTCGGTTTAGCTATTTTTAATATGGCTTTATAATGATGGCGTCCAAAATGATTCTTTTACAATTATAATGCATATTAACCACTTCGGATTATTAAATCTAAATGTTTCAATGAGCTTGGATATCGTAAATATTTCGTAATTTGGCAGCATATGTGTTGTACTTATTTCTGTTATTACTTACAGCTGCAAATTTCGCATCTTCTCCTGACCTTATATGGTCAAACATCAAAAAGATTCTTTAAAAATTGATAATATAGTAACTATTGCTTGTTTGACAGATTGAGCGACATTCCCGAAAATTAATAAAAAGAGCCGCAAGGATAAAAATAAACCGTAAATTTTAACACTGAAACACAGAAACAGATCTTGCACAAATGAGATTTCTACGAGGAGATTTTTATTTGCTCGAGCAAATAATTTAGGACTAAAAGTAGTTTCTCTTCTTTTTGGGCCAATGATACTTGACGTCAATTTTTTTAACTTCTTCCTCTGAATCACTACTTTTTATCACTTGAGGAGGTAATTTTAAGTTACCAAGGGAATATGATCTTGCATGTACTTGTCATTCTACTGACATGTATTGAAAAACTCTCATTTTTGTGAAGCACCAGGCTTGATTTGGCGTGCTGGATAATTTAAATATTTAAATGACTAGTTGAAAAATAGGCGACAAGCGAAGGCGACGAGACGATTAGAGTATAATTACCAATGAAATAGGAAAAAAAATTAAAATTAAACGCAATCCAAGTTGTCTCCTGTCTCTGTGGCAAAACTACTCCGAGTGCAAAACTTTACACATGAAAAATTGGTTTTAATACTCGTTTTCACATCAGAGCATGCTCCCCTTTAGCCCTAAATTTCGTGGGAAAGAGCGCAGAAATCACTTACAGCTTCATCCTCTCGCCCGCCTGCCCCTCGCCCGCCTGCCCCTCGCATAATGTTTTCGGTCTTCTCCGTGAATTCGAGAGAAAATTAAAAGCGAGGACATTTATTTTGGGTTGAATGGATACTCCAAACTATGGTGAGACACTTCGTGACACAGAAACAAGTACAAGCAGATAATTGCTGTAATCTTTGTAGTCAATAGAAATTATTTTATTTTTAAATTTTATCTTGTACATAAGTTTTCCTATAATTTTAATCATTTTCCTGTAAATATTTAATTTTTTTTTTTTTTTTTTTTTTATAGGTGCATTTTATTAGTGTCCCCAATTAGTCTACCGAGGCTAAACAAATCGACACTTAAATAAAGGTTTTACTTACTTTTACTTACTTACGACACCCTAATTAGGCAGAGAATAACTGTTGGGTCAGACACTGACCTCTGGTGATTAGGTCTAAGCGCCGGCTCAAAATGGTTAGCTTTCGTAAATTGTTCTGGTTACACCATAATTAAATTTGGTAAACCTTTGGTAAGACTACTAAGATCGGTTGGTACTTTATATACACAAATTTAAGTGTCTCACCATACTTTGGAGTATCCATTCTGCTCGATTTTTAAACATTACGCAAAACACTGTCAAACAAAAGAGCCTGGGGGCGGCATTTGATTTCAGTCCCAGTGGAGAGTGGGGCTGATTGTATTGTATTTTTATATATAAATTTCATCCTCATTAGTATTCTATATATAAAGAATACTAATAAGGATGACGTTTTATAAAACATCTATAAAGAGGTAAAATAGTGTAATGGCCAGCTGAATAAACAGGAATTACAAACAAAACAACTTTGATGTAATACAATTTCTTTATTCTAAAGTTATCATTTACGAATAGTCTTTTCATACATGTACTTCCATAATGAATTTCGTCAGCCAAAAGTTTAGAGACTCAGCCGTCATGTTGCAAATGTTCGTTTCCAAATCTTGAATTTGAGAAGTTTCCGCAGCAGACCTGCTTTCTTCCTCATAGGCGTTCGTATTTGTTCTTCCCGCCTGCCATTCCCCCAAAATCTTCATCGCCCATTTATTTACCGAACGGGTCGACCTTGGGGTAGCATTTTTCAATATTTCTCTTTCTTCCACCGCACTTTTTGACTCACAAAATGTCCGGTTCGAAGCCATGTGATTAATGGTGTGTCATGAATTGGTCATACAGTCCCAAAACTACACAATGATAATTCTCACATTAATTCCCAGGGCGGCTCCATGTAATGCGTGAATTATCGATTATCGTTAATAGAGTGTGTTCACCTGACGTCACGGTGGCCATGTTGGAGGAGTAAACAAAGAAACGGCGGCCATGTTGGAGGAGTGAAATATTCTTTTGGGAATTGAACTCTATTTTTATGCAAATTCCCCCTTTTGTTTCATTATGCAAATATGGCTTCTGGTCACATGAGCGAACACACTCTACCAGGTGCTGGTAGGAACGGCTACATACCACTAGGCCACTGAAGAACAACACGACGTGAAGTAGTTAAACTAAATATTTAACAGTATTTTGCATAAGATATCACTGATCTACATTGATTATGCTGAAGCGCAGATATAAGATGATCAGCTTTTTGTTCAGGTTTGGTGATCGACCTTTCCATTCACTTTCTGAAATTATT
>JAHPZR010024584.1:0-16310 GCA_019787425.1 Platygyra sinensis | reverse complement strand
TAATCTTACATCGGATGCAGCCATCATATAACATAACTTTCACTAGATCATAATGGTCTACTTTGCCCGGTAGACGTTAATTCAGTAAAGCAGTCAATGGAGAGCCAACCAGACTGAGCGAAGTTACTTCGATCTTTGGGAGCATTTAAAGCTTGATATGTTTCAAAAAGCATGCAGCTCGGGGTAACAAGGCTGTTGTGTTCCACTGCAAAAGGTTAATTTAGGCTAAAGCATCACTTGGTCAACATTTTTTCGCAGAATTGTGCCTTGGGTCATAACTCGTCGGTTTAGCACAAAGCTTTATCAGAGCAGTCACCAATTAACCATACTAGGATCACAACGTCAGTTGATTTCGACTTGTATCACCTTTCTTCCAAGATTTTATCAAATGTTGTATTGTACTGCTTCTCTTCCTATTGCCTTAAATGGTATCACTCACTCACGCTATTAGACAATTGTTTATTAGCAATGATTCCTAGAAATAGGGCTATTAATATCACAGTTGTCAGCGTGTTAATTAATTAACCGTCGTGACCAGAATCCTCTTGGTTGGGCGATCCTGCTCTTTCTCAGAATGACTCTCTTATTTCATATATGATAAGAGCTTCTTTTGAAAAGTGGTCGTAAAGCAAATTTTCAGATCTTTATAGTTTTGCCAGATGGCGCATTTTGCACTGAGGTTTCAAAACAATGCCTGGCTTTTGAGTCGTGCTGTAAACCACAACAATCTCACAATATTATGATCTGTTGCATGACTTGTCGTTGTTTCCCTAGAAACAATTTCCATTTTAGAACACTGCTTCATCACATGTGACAAACTGCTGGCAAGAATAGATATCACCGGCCCCAACTCATGGAGAGAGTTGATTGGTTAGGTCAGCAATGTATTGAATTCTCCTCAATGACGCGCTTCTAAAAGCAGGTATTGATTGTGAGGAAGACAGCTCCCTAATTTAGGTTTCTAGTTCTACACAAGCTCCTTGTGGCTAACTCTCATCCCATGATCACAACATTTCTCCAGGACAGGTAGGAGAACACCCTTTATGGATAGTTTCACTGATTAGTCGAGCCCACACACTCAACTACATAAGCTTAATACTTTTTTGTTATCATTTCTATGTAGTCTTATAGAAAGGGAAATGGATACACCAGCGATTTGAGAGGTGACGAATCTATAGAAATCTCTAAGGCAAGTGGCAAATTTACACTCAGTGGCGTTATACTTGATAAATGGAGAAGAGCTTAAAACTCCACCTTTGGTTTCAAGATTGCTTGAGCACGGGCGAGACTTTAGAAGAAAAGGAACAGGAAAAAACGGTGTCCTTAGTCATGAGACAAAGGCTAACTTTTCAGACTCTTATCATAACAAAGAAGGCATCACACCAGCGTGCCTCCTTGATTTAAGGTGATTCCTCAGTATTGTATTGCACATCCCTACTGCGCACGATTTTTTCGTCATTAGCGCGCACAAATTAGCGCGTGCACGTACACAACGAAAGAAATTTCACTCAAGATAAGCTTGATAGCGAAATAAATGTTCGTTTTTGTTTAAACGAGCATGGTGACCTTTATTTTTTATTGCATAATAATAGTGTGCATATTGTCCTCCTTAATTTAAAAGAAAACTACAAAACTTTATCGGACGGAAAAAAAGATATAGGTGAAAGAATGCACAAAACCCGTTACTCTGTGATGCAAATTATGACTCCCAAAAAAACGACTCTATGAACGCTTTACGTCCATGTCGTTTCAAATAGTGTGATGTTTCCACAAATTTTATATGATATTGTTCTATATGCTCGACACTTTCTACCTGTCAAGTTTTTTCCCGAGTATTACTTTTATAAACTATGTTTCGAGCTACCACAAAATGTAACGTGGACCGATGAATAACGTGCGTGATGAGCACAATTACAGGCACAAATGAGGTAAGATTGGCCCATCACATCTCTTAAACGAGATTGGTGACCTATCATTTTTATTATATTTTTCGAAACAGTGCTTGGAAGAGAACATTCAGGGAAAGTTTCAAAAAATTCATCGGTAACTTTTATTTATGAGGAATCACCTTAAGTTTTGAAAAACTTTTAACTACATGTCTGAAAGAGGAACAGAATGGGGTCGTTACTGAAGACGATGTCGGAAACTGGATTTATTTGACAACGAAAAGCAATGGCATGAAATAGTGTTTGCCTTGAGATTGGGGAAGCTCGAAGGCAAACGGAAAAAAACATGAACATTCAAATGGCTTAATTGAAGGACCAATGGCAATAGTGAGAAGAAGCAAAAGCGCAGACAATGAGTTGGTCATTGAACAAAAAGCGTCATCTTAACAAATATCACTGTGTCTGATTTCGAGTGAATTGGCAGAAAAAATTCAGCAACCCTTGCAAAGAAAATTTTTTTCATGATTTTTACTCCTGCCAAAAACAGTCCTTAAAATCTAAGACTGAATCTTTTTTTAAAACTGTATGAAGACAGTGTGAAGTTTTGATAAATATATGCAATCCTCTTTTTGCTCATGGATGACGTAACATCCATGAACTTAGTAGGCAGTCGAATGGCACTCACTCACTCGATTATGATTAATTTATTCATTAAACTTGAATTAAACAATTTTCTCCTACCTCCCCTACTAAGTATTGTTTTTGTCCAGGAGTGTTCAGTCGTCTGCAGGTTTTTGGCAAGGGGAGACTAGAAAGGCAAACTTTTTGCCCAAAAAAAGGAGAGCTTAGTTACAAGTTTGTGGAGCGCCTCAAAGATTGATCATGATGTCGGCTATCTTGGTTTCATGTGTTCTTCTTTCGTAAATTTAACAAATTGACGTCAGTTTTTCATGCGTCTACCCTGTTACTGATCATGAATTTCGTCATAACTTTGTCAAAGTAGCTGTGGATCCACGAGGCGATAGCCGAGTGGATTCGCAGACTTCTTTGACAATGTCATGACAAAATTCATTGTCAATAACAGGACAGACGCATTAAAAACTGACATCAATTTGTTTTTACGATAACAAATTGCCAAATTGTCCGCTCTTACAATTTCACGTGTCTGTTTGGTTATTGACAATTAAATTAGCCAATGAGCGCATGAGGATTTCTGCAGTTATCGTAAAAATGTTGTTTTTTGACTATCAGCTTTTGGTCACATGTAGATGAAAGCCGGTAGAGGTATTTATGACTGTGGTGATGTATAGGTCACAATAGCACGGTCAGCGAGGTCAAAAAATTGATACAAGAAAGCCAGAAAGTGGGATCGTGAAAACTTGACATATGGGGGAAATTATGCACCTATCAATGTCAAGCTGGTAGGGGGGAAGGCGGGCATAGGGCGGGGATTTGACATTTTCCAAAAAATTGTTGTAAAAATTCCCTACCCCTGAGCAAAAATGTGAGGTCAAATGTAACTGAAATCCCCTACCCCGGCATGAAAGGGCAAGGGCATGAAAAAAATTCAAATATCCCTACCCCCGGGACAGCAAGATAATATAAATGCTCTACCCCTGGGCCAAAGCTATCGATCAAATCCCTGCCCTATGCCCCGCCTCCCCCCCTGCCGGCTTGACATTGATAAGTGCATTAGGCCCTGTTCGCACTAAGACGAAAATTTGAGTTTCGCGTTTGCAAAAAAAGTGAAAATTTTGTTATCACCAATTTTTTGTTTTCGCAACCCTGTTCGCATATGAAGATACAAATTTTTTTTAGTGACAGATAACTTGATCAATTTACATCAAGATGTCGTGAAATGTGTGTCAGTGTCTTTTTTGCGCGAAGTTTCTGGTCCAATTTGTGAATGAAAAATGCTCCCCGAAATGTTTTTATGACACTTTATTGCCTTTTGCTTTTCATGCAGAACCTGTTCTTGCTACATCAACAATTAATTATAGTTTTGGTTGCTAGGATTCCCCTTTTATGGATTTTGGAGGTTTTAATTTAGCTGCGAAGACACTGCCATCACCGCCATTTTCACCCGCACTTGATATTTCTCCAGCGCCATTTTCCTGAGATCTTGTTCCGTAGAAATATGCGAATGGGTAGAGATTCATTCCACAATTTACTGAGGCTCTTAATACATGTAATATGTTCCGAGAGAGAACACTCACAGGTCATACGGTAACCTTCGCTTTGTAATCCATATGTTGCAAATTTGATGGCCCAATGACGGATGATGTCAAAGAACAAAGAATTTTCTCGCCTGACAAAATTTTTACAGCCTCCAAAGCTAGTCGACGGAATCCTTGAAGTTTCGTTCCGCTTGCAAAAATTTTGGTGGGTGCAAAAAATAGTTCGCACTAGAAATGGCTTCGCATTGACAGATTTTTTGGCAAAACAAACAAAATTTCGCGTAGTGCAAACAGGCCCTTAAGCTCATTGTTTTTTCTCTTGGCAAGAGAATTTGATGGTTTTCCCTCACTTTCTCTCTTTGTGGAGTCCAAGGTAAGCTTCTTGTTAAGTTCTTGGTAGGTTCTTGTTATTAAGTTTTTGTTTCATTGTTTCTTTACGGTTTTATTAGTGCAGAGTGCACTATTGGGATGGTTTGGGGGCTGCCACCACTAAAGCACTATGGTAATAAGGTAATAAGGCAATAAGGTGTAAACTTTAATGTTTGTTTAATTAATTAATTTCAATTAATTAATTAGCCTTGTTTTGAGGGGGTGGGGTAGGTACCTTTGATTGCTACGTAAAACGTACCATACTTACATTACTTCTTTCGTAACATCAGAAAACTATATATGGTTCCAATATTCTCTTATCCTAGTGGTACTATTCCGCTCTTAAGAACAAAAGCAATTTGCTTCAAGCGCAGATTTATTAGCATTAGTGTTAACTATATGTTAGGTAAACGATACATTTCATACACAATTACACTTAAACGTTGTCTCACTAGTTTTTCTTGAAGCTGGAGTACCAAAATGTTAAAGGCAAGAAGTGGAATGACCGCTCGAAATTAAAACGGAACTTAAGCGGCTGGGCGTAAAAAACAAGTTAAAGAAAACGCAGCAGCTTTAAATGAACCGATAAACTTTAGAGAGGGGTAATAATGGCAACGACTTGGGCATAAACAACTACATTTGAATCATGTGCTTTCTTGAAGTAAAGTTACAGCAAGGAAAAATAATATCCATGATAAGAATCTACCTTCTGCTTACAAACAGTTCTAATCACACCTGGACCCGGCATCACAATAAAAAATTCAAGCAAGGTAAATGTTCATGGAAAGTTTTGTCTTTTGTCCATCGAAAGCAAATACTTATAGACTTAAAACATCTTGCAATATAAATGAGCCTAAAGAATGCACGAGTACATGGCAAACTCATACAGTGAGAGTAATGCAGGCCTGTCAGAACTCTAATTTCTGCCCTTCTCATCTCTCGACTCTTTTGCAGACTAGATCCCAAAGCCATAGCTTCAAATTCGGAGTTGGAGCTGATGGACCATTTATGCTGATAGTGCAACCCTTTATCTGATGCTGCAAAGCCAAGTTTTGCTTGTTCGCTCACTGCTGTATTTTAATTTTCAGTTCCTTTCTTTTGCTTCTTTGAACTGGTCCATGGACATTTCCAGGTTTAGTCAAAACTAAAACTAAAACAATTACACTTGAGGAAGATCAACCCAGTAGCATGCCGCCTGTAGAACTCCAGTGAAAGTTGTCTCGGTTAATTGCACAAAGTAAATGGGACTGTCAATCAGAAGGTGAAAAAGTGTAGCTGTGATTTCTCTGCCAATATAATTTTAGTCTTTTTACAATAACTTTTTTTTTAAAATTTAATAGAGATCACAGTTCAACCAATATTTTGACCCAAAAATCCAGATTTGTAGAAAATTGTCGATCTGAAGGTATACAGTAACCTTAATGTGTGTTAAACTTGCAACTTCTACAATTTTCTGTTTTACAAGGTCTAAGTTTTCTTTAAGACTGGGTCTTAGTCCTAGGTCTTCGTTTTTGCAAAACTCCCTTCATAAGTGGCCCTGTACTGTGTAGTTGTTCCCAAGAAATAATGTTATTTTTCTTCAAAATGTCCAAGTGTCTTTTTTGCTCCTCTAGCGAAAAGAATGTAACACATCCTTCTTGATCTTTCAGTCTGTGCAAATTGACATCGGGCAAACTGGCTATTGGGCGAAACGAATGACCGGTTTAATACCATTTAAATCATGTTACCGTGGGCATAAAAGTTACAAAATATTACCCTTCTTTTTCTCCATGAAACTAACATACAAAATAGAAGATCTTAAAGAGCTGTTATGAACCTGGAAATACGCCTATATCCTGCTACTTAAGCTGCCTTTGCCAGGTTTGGTAAAGCAACGTTTGCCACCTTGGAAAGAAAGATTACGAGGGACTAAGGAAGAGCGATAGTTTTCAGTCCTTTCACAGATTACAGAGCAAAATGGCGGAAATTTTTAAACTTCATGAGAAACAAAACATTGGTTGGTCCTGTTTTTGACCCATTGAAGCCATTGTGTAGGCTTTTTCATGTGAAGATCCTTTGGATTTTGCTGTGTGGCAGGGGATGTAAATTTTCAAAGTCTCTATATATTGTAATGAGATTCAAGTGTTTTAACCCCCAAAGAACTAAAAAAAAATTAATATGATAAGGCCAATATCACTGTTTTTGTAGCTTACTGCATAAAGAAGTGTAAGCTACTATGCTATCCATTTGAGTGAGTGAGTGAGTGAGAGAGTGAGTGAGTTAAGTAACAATAGAATCCGAGCCCACAACGAACTCTGTCAATTTTGACCCGATATTTCCTGATCTTAACTCCTTTTTGTTTTGGAACCTCGTCGGTTCTTACTCGGAATTAGCATGTGACCAGACGAGAAATCTTCAATTTGCCATGTGTTCTCAAAGCTCTTGAGTGGTTTGAGACACTGCCAACTGTGGAAGATCACGCACATTTTGTAGTAAATTCAATCTGTTTGTTGCAGTAATTTAAATTCTGTTTTACAACTTTTGATTATAAAACTGCTCTTATTGCTTTTGTTCTATATTTGTTGGGTTCACAGATTCACTTCGTTCGTTTCAGCTTCTACTTGACAAAGCAATTTTTTCGGTTTCACTTTTTGGTTCTGTTTGATATCTCGGTTCCCACAGAAAATATTCATTTTCGGTTATAAAGCTGTCATCTCTCTCCCACATGATACGACACTTTAAAGTACACCAGCTTTGTTTTATGAAAACGGATAAGATTACCGTTTCTTTATCTATTGTGCTGCTAGAGCACGTATTTGTTTTGTGGTTCATGGAGACACAGAATAAATTATCGGGTCTTCGCATTATCTCGTTTTCTTTTGTTTTGTTTTCTTCTGTAGCCTGCTGAGGTCATTTTTTTCATCTAAATCTCATAAGAAAAGTTTGTCAAAGATGTTCCCGTTCAATTTTCAGCTACCATGGATTTTTTTGACCGAAACGTCGGTTTGTCTTCCTTTGTCAAGAGAGGTCACAAATAGAATCCTTATTAATTCTGATTTCATTTGATTTTTCGAAATTTTAACTTTCTGGTGCTTCATCGCGATTAAGGACGAATTATGAAGTACCCTTCAAGCACCCTTGAGGTACAGGCATTGTAATCTTCTCCTAATACATTTTGTTCACTTCAAGTTTTGGGCTAAAATATATTTGTTTTGTCCATCACAGCGTGGTTGCACTTATCTTTAGTTGTGAGTAATTTCTAGTGTTGTTGTTTCAAGGCGGTTAAACAAGCTATTGCAGGTAACAGCAGGCCCCAGCAGTAAGCCTATCGACTGCCTATTTTTATGGTTCAGTTTTACTCCAATAATTGCCCACAAAACGCAATAGGCTTCAACCATGAAAAGTTTCTTCTTTTGCAGCCTTGGAAAGCAACTAAAGTGCATGCGTGTGACACAATTAAAGAGTACAGTCAACTCTCTCTTAACAGACACCTCTATAAGACGGACACCTGGTGTTGGTCCCGGCCGTTTCTCAGTCATTTTACCATAATTACTCTCTATAAGACAGACACCTTCGTAAGACGGACAACAGACACTTTAGAATGGTCAACAGACACTTGTGAGGTGCTGAATGTGACCGCGAATTACAATTTAGGGAAGAAAAATTATTCTTAAACTACCAAGTACGTGACTCTTTTTAACACCACACATTTAATTGACAGCTCTTATCTTGTCAGCGGAATACATACTGTACAAGTTAGAATTAAATCAGTCATAATTTTCTTCCATTCAAAAAATAACTAGCAGGTGACAACTGAATTGTATTGTAATCTAAAACAGTTATTTTCTTGCTTTCTCGCTTCCACAACGCTGCAAGATGAAATCCTCGTATCAGAATTAATAACCTCTAACTAACCGACTGCAAGGGCACTACTGGGGAATATTGGCCTGGGGTCGTTTTTGTATGGACCGAGCCAATATTCCCCAGTACAGTTCGAGCTAGCTAGGTTAGTACATAGTATATCTTATGGCACTCGGGTCATGCTTGCTTTGAATTTGCCGGCTATCGAAAACACAAATGCACAGCCGATGACCGTTTCCATGTCTGTATGGTGAAATCCTGACCAAGAAAGAACCAATCAGAACGCTCAGATTAACCTTACCATATAATAAACAGTGTTAGTCAGCACTTTGGGGATATTAAACTGATGCACCTGAAAAAAATCCACGATCACAGATTGCTTTTCTTCTAAGTGCATGCCTACCAAAGCCATAACTATTAGAAGTTCTTAACTTAACTTCCTTTCACCAACTGTCTTTTTTTTTTAGGAAAAAAAATATCTTTTTAGACTTCGTGCAGCGAAAGACAGTCCTGAGTCATAAGATGGTTATGTTCCTGTCAGCAGAATCCACTGTTCACTGTTTGGACTCTCGTTAATCGTTAACCTGTTTGATTGCAATACCACAAGAGATTCAATTTTAGAACTATGTTTTTGTTCCAGTTTGTCGGTTTGATTCAAGTAAATAACTTAAAACAAACTTGAGAAAGATTCGTATTCACTGTGCACAGGTTCAGCATTATAATATTAAAATTCCTGGGGTCTTGTTACGTCGACTCTCTATAAGCCAAACACCTCTCTAAGATGGACAGCTGAGGCCGGTCCTGATGGTGTCCATCTTAGAGAGAGTTGACTGTATTTTGACTACGCTGAGACTATCTACTTAGGGTACCAATGCAAGGGATAAAAAAATGCATATTCAACACTTCACACTTGTGTTCCTACAGTTTTAAAAAAAGGTTCTTAGATTTTAAGGAATGTTTTTGGCAGGAGTAAAAATCATGAAAAACGTTTTCTTTGCATGTGGTTCTTGGTAGAAAAGAGAAAAATCCTGTAACAGATACCTTTAAATACGAACCTCTGTCTCATTCTTGAATTCCATCAAATCACCTGAAATGCTTAGGCTTTAATAAGTAATTAGACATCTACCAGGACCTTATATTTTCACTTGATATTGTCACTGTTCATTTCTTTTGATTGCTGGGACCCTGCCAAACTTATTTAAAAATGTTGTTTTATGGCTTGCTGCAATGTGTGGCCCGATTCCTTTTTTCTGTGAGGTATTGACAAGCCTATGCTTTCCCCTGAAAGTTATATGACCTTCAGTCTTGAATGAACCTTGTCAGGCTGCGCCTATTTATCAAACTCTGTCCCAAAATATTTCTTTCGTTTCAGGACCCGCACAAGCTCAACAACCGAATGAGAAATTTGTGTTCCTCTTTGCTGAAAGACCACAGAAACGTGAGAAGACTGGGAAAGAGTATAGTTGTTTTCCATTTGTTTGAAAAACAAAGATATTAAAATGAAAATAAACTAAACTAAATCAACTAAACTAGTCAGTTAGCTGGATTTCCTGTGCCAATTCCGTTCCGCTTCGCATACTTCTATCACGCATTCCCTGTAAATAAACATCCATGAAATTTGCTCGCACAAACATACCAATTTAGCATGTGGGATAATGAATCTCTTATTAGGTGTTTTGTTGTGTAGTATCGCTGAGAATTTTCACTCGTTTGTATTTTGACTCGCCCTATGGGCTCGCCAAAATACAACACAACTCGTAAAAATACTCAGCGATACTACACAACAAAATGTCTCATAAGATATATATATTTACCTCGCTATCGGCCAATAATTGTTAAATATAAGAAACTTCCCCCAATCCTCTCACGTTTTTGCAATGTACTATCACTTTCTTCAAAATATAGCCAATTGCAGAAACGTGAGAGCACTGGGGCATGGGACAAGTTTTTATATTGATTAGATTTAAAATCTAAACATTTCAACTGAAATGCTACTGAATGAAAAGCTACCCAGCCAAGTTTAAGGGTTTTCAGCGGAAAATTGTTCAAATAGGAGCCTCGCAAAAGTTGCAAAATTCCATACAAATCCTTATAATTCTGTGGCTTCTCTGCCCAATCCATGCAAACTCCCTATTTTAGGTGATATTTGAAGAGCTACCATTTTGCCATTTTCCTCCTCCAAACACTTCTATTCTTGGTTAAGACTTTCAAATTTAGTTGATCTCTCATTTGAATATCTTAGTTTTTCAAACAAACGGAAAACAACCATACTCTTTCCCACTCCTCTCGCGTTTCTGCAATTGCCTATGTGAATTCAGCAGCCATGGCAATCATACCGAAGAAACCGTGAGTTTCATGCTTCTCGTCCAAGTTATTTTTCTCCAAAAATAACACAATGCAAGGTTTGCTGAAACTTTTCTGCCAACTCACTCGAAATCAGACACATTTGGTAAGATGACGGTTTTTGTTCAATGACCAACTCGTCGTCCGCGCTTTCGCTTCTTCTCACTGTCGCCATTGGTCCTTCAATTAAGTCGTACGAATGTAGGCTCTTTCGCGTTTTTGCCGTTCGCCTTCCCGATCTAAAGGCAAGCACTATTTCCTGCCATCGCGTTTCGTGGTCAAACAAATCCAGTTTCCGAGCGGAATCTAAGAAACAACGATTTGCTTTGAATATCAGTATTGCGGGCTTTGCTGTAGTGCAATTCGCCCAATTAAACGCATCGTCAAAATTCTTGGAAAGATAAAATCCCTTTCCACAGCTAAAGTCGCGCTTCTGTCGTCCAGCATTTAAATATATCCCTCTTACTGACAAAATATTCTTTGCGCTTTGGTGATCTGTGCCGTGAAAAAGAAATATGTGGTCTTCGCTGTCGTCTTTGACAAAATTCTTCTGGGTGTTTTTCGACAGCCATTCCTTTGTTTCCAAGTTCATAATTTTGACACGGCTGATGTCGCAAGAATGTTTTCTTTCATGTGCTTCGTTTTCATCCAGATAAAACCATTCATTAAATTTACTGCTTTTAAACGGAAATCTCTGGGATGACGGAGAAAGTAGAGGGTTGTACTTAAATTCGTCTGCGATAAAAATCTGTGCCCATTCGCATGATTCAATATGTTGTTGCATGCTCGCCTTAGACGAACGCTCTATGATGCTTTTAACGGCTTTGCTTGACGGATCAAATCCGATTGAAGCAAGCAGTTGTGGTGTGAGAGTGTTTTCATCGACTGAATCGAGATCTTCAATGTTTTCTTCCAAAGACCTTTCGATCCATTCGTAGAGCGTTCTATGGTTGTATTGTTCTGGAGGCATTTGTTCAATTCCGTCAAGTAAATCGTGTTGGAGTCCAAGAATCGAGAAAACGCTCCGTCGCTCAGCGATGGAAAGACACCGAACGACATCGGCTTCAGTAACGACCCCATTCTGTTCCTCTTTCAGAAACGTAGTTAAAAGTTTTTCAAAACTTAAATCAAGGAGGCACGTTGGTGTGATGCGCTCTTCGTTGGGACAAGATTCTGAAGTGTTAGCCTTTGTCTCGTGACTAGCGAAACCGTTTTTTCCTGTTCCTTTTCTTCTAAAGTCTCGTATGTGCTCAAGCAATCTTGAAACCAAAGGTGGAATTTTAAGGTCTTCTCCATTTATCAAGTATACACCACTGAGTGTAAGTTTGCCACTGGTTTTAGAGATTTCCATATATTCGTCACCTTTCAAATCGCTTGTGTATCCCTTTCCCTTTCTATAAGATTACATAGAAATAACAACAAAAAAGTATTGAGCTTATGAAGCCGAATGTGTGGGCTCGACTAATCAGTGAAGCTACCAATAAAGGGTGTTCTCCTACCTGTCCTCGGAGAAATGTTATAATGGGATGAAGTTAGCCACAAGCAGCCTGTGAGGAACTAGAAACCGAACTTCCTCACAATCAATACCTGCTTTTAGAACTGCGTCACAGAGGAGAATTCACTACATTGTTGACCTAACCAATCAATTCTTTTAGGAGAGAGTTGGAGCCAATGAGATCTCTTGGCAGCTAGCAGTGCATGTCGAAAGTCAGATTTAGAACATTGTTTGCACTATAAGTTAGGATGTCGTAAATCAGATTTAGAACGTTGTTTACACTATAAGATAAGGTACACATTGTAATTAGAACCTCGTTGTCGTTTTGTCGCATCACGGACTGGGATCTAGTGTAGTTTCAGGGGGTCTCAAACCCCCCGCTTTCATTAAACCATGTGCTTTTGGACCGGCCATGTTGTGTTTGTAGTTTGTAGTTTCTCCTCAACCGAATACACTCGCCCCTTTCTAATTGACATTGGTGCCGGGACCAGGATATGGAGGAACTACAACGCAAGGTAGCATCCAGGAGAGGACACAGAGCTCATTTGACCAAACTCAACCACAAAATGGAGGATATAATGGCTGCAGAACTCGACGCGGTACAAAGAGCTACGATTGCTATTCACATAGAGCAACTGGAACAAAAACGACAGAAGTTGTCTCAGTTGGACACGGAAATCGCTGACCTCATTGAAAAACCGGAAGATCTCGAGGAGGAAATTCTAGAATCCGAAGAATTACAATGCACGATTGCAGAAAATATTTGCCGAGCGAAAACGTTCCTCGAGACCTCGCAAAAACAGCAGTTGGTCGAGCCTACGGAACAAAACACACAACCCCCCAGTGGAATCATCACAACACAACCTCCACAGTCTGCCTCGGAACAAGCCGTACAATCCACCAGTACAATAGCCGTAACACAGCCGCCACAATCTGCCGAATTAGGAAGCAACTCTCCCTCGCAAGGAGCAACACCGAGTTCAAGCATGGTGAGTACGAGTTCAATTTCAAGTACAGTTCAAAATGTTAGCCGCCTTCCCAAACTTATACTGCCAACCTTTGATGGAAACCCCCTCTATTGGCAATCATTCTGGGATTCGTACCGAGCGGCAGTGCATGACAATTCTTCCTTAAGTGACATTCAGAAGTTTAACTATTTAAGGGCTCAACTGCGTGGGGATGCTTCGAGATCTATTGCTGGATTTCCATTAACCAATGTTAATTACAAAAGAAGTATCGAGCTATTGCAAGAGCGATTTGGTCAAAGCCACCGAATTATTAATGCCCACATGGAAGCAATGCTTAATTTACCAAATCCATCCACTCAATTGGTTAGCCTTCGGCAATTTTATGACACATTGGAAACCCACATACGTGGTCTTGAAGCATTGGGGAAGTCACATGAGTCATATGGAGATATTTTAGTTCCAATCATCCACAAAAAACTGCCCTTAGAGTTAAAGAAAAGCCTTGCTAGAGATCATAGTAATAAGGAGTGGACATTGGATGAGCTCCGTAAGGCTATCCTCAAGGAAGTAGAAGTACTCGAAGCAGGCCAAAGTAACTCAGATCCTCCTGGACTTCCCAGTTCTGATCCTGCTATCCCCACAGCTTCATTTTTAACAAGTTTTAACCGGAACACCCCACCAAAGCCCAACGGGAAACGTCCTCCAACCCATCAGGGATGTGCCTACTGTAAGGGGAAACACAATTCACTTGAATGCACAGTGGTACAGGATCCAAGTAGAAGACACACCATCATACAGGAAGCTCGTCTGTGCTTCAATTGTCTTGGCCGCCATCGCGTAGCAGAGTGCAGGTCAAAAAACCGTTGTAGAATGTGCCATAAGATATACTATGTACTAACCTAGCTAGCTCGAACTGTACTGGGGAATATTGGCTCGGTCCATACACAAACGACCCCAGGCCAATATTCCCCAGTAGTGCCCTTGCACTCGGTTAGTTAGAGGTTATTAATTCTGATACGAGGATTTCATCTTGCAGCGTTGTGGAAGCGAGAAAGCAATGAAAATAACTGTTTTAGATTACAATACAATTCAGTTGTCACCTGCTAGTTATTTTTTGAATGGAAGAAAATTATGACTGATTTAATTCTAACTTGTACAGTATGTATTCCGCTGACAAGATAAGAGCTGTCAATTAATGTGTGGTGTTTAAAAAGAGTCACGTACTTGGTAGTTTAAGAATAATTTTTCTTCCCTAAATTGTAATTCGCGGTCACATTCAGCACCTCACCAGTGTCTGTTGGACCATTCTAAAGTGTCTGTTGTCCGTCTTACGAGAGGTGTCTGTCGTATAGAGAGTAATTATGGTAAAATGACTGAGAAACGGCCGGGACCAACACCAGGTGTCCGTCTTATAGAGGTGTCTGTTAAGAGAGAGTGACTGTACTCTTTAATTGTGTCACACGCATGCACTTTAGTTGCTTTCCCAGGCTGCAAAGAAGAAACTTTTCATGGTTGAAGCCTATTGCGTTTTGGGGCAATTATTGGAGTAAAACTGAACCATAAAAATAGGCAGTCGATAGGCTTACTGCTGGGCATGCTGTTACCTGCAATAGCTTGTTTAACCGCCTTGAAACAACAACACTAGAAATTACTCACAACTAAAGATAAGTGCAACCACGCTGTGATGGACAAAACAAATATATTTTAGCCCAAAACTTGAAGTGAACAAAATGTATTAGGAGAAGATTACAATGCCTGTACCTCAAGGGTGCTTGAAGGGTACATTCATAATTCGTCCTTAATCGCGATGAAGCACCAGAAAGTTACAATTTCGAAAATCAAATGAAATCAGAATTAATAAGGATTCTATTTGTGACCTCTCTTGACAAAGGAAGACAAACCGGACGTTTCGGTCAAAAAAATCCATGGTAGCTGAAAATTGAACGGGAACATCTTTGACAAACTTTTCTTATGAGATTTAGATGACAAAAAATGACCTCAGCAGGCTACAGAGAAAACAAAACAAAAGAAAACGAGATAATGCGAAGACCCGATAATTTATTCTGTGTCTCCATGAACCACAAAACAAATACGTGCTCTAGCAGCACAATAGATAAAGAAACGGTAATCTTATCCGTTTCATAAACAAAGCTGGTGTACTTTAAAGTGTCGTATCATGTGGGAGAGAGATGACAGCTTTATAACGAAAATGAATATTTTCTGTGGGAACCGAGATATCAAACAGAACCAAAAAGTGAAACCGAAAAAATTGCTTTGTCAAGTAGAAGCTGAAACGAACGAAGTGAATCTGTGAACCCAACAAATATAGAACAAAGCAATAAGAGCAGTTTTATAATCAAAAGTTGTAAAACAGAATTTAAATTACTGCAACAAACAGATTGAATTTACTACAAAATGTGCGTGATCTTCCACAGTTGGCAGTGTCTCAAACCACTCAAGAGCTTTGAGAACACATGGCAAATTGAAGATTCTCGTCTGGTCACATGCTAATTCCGAGTAAGAACGACGAGGTTCCAAAACAAAAAGGAGTTAAGATCAGGAAATATCGGGTCAAAATGGACAGAGTTCGTTGTGGGCTCGGATTCTATTGTTACTTAACTCACTCACTCTCTCACTCACTCACTCACTCAAATGGATAGCATAGTAGCTTACACTTCTTTATGCAGTAAGCTACAAAAACAGTGATATTGGCCTTATCATATTAATTTTTTTTAGTTCTTTGGGGGTTAAAACACTTGAATCTCATTACAATATATAGAGAGACTATGAAAAATTTACATCCCCTGCCACACAGCAAAATCCAAAGGATCTTCACCTGAAAAAGCCTACACAAGGGCGTCAATGGGTCCAAAAAACAGGACCATACGCGAATGTTTCTTGTTTCTCATGGAAGTTTAAAAATTTCCGCCCTTTTGCGCCTCTGTAATCTGTGAAGGACTGAAAACTATCGCCTTCTTCCTTAGTCCTCGCTAATCTCTTCTTTCCAAGGTGGCAAAAACGTTGCTTTACCAACCTGGCAAAGGGCAGCTTAAGTAGCAGGGATATAGGGCGTATTTCCAGGAGTTCATAAACAGCTCTTTAAGATCTTGTATTTTGTATGTTAGTTTCATGGAGAGACAAGAAGGGTAATATTTTGTAACTTTTATGCCCACGGTAAACATGATTTTAAATGGTATTAAACCGGTCATTCGTTTCGCCCAATAGCCAGTTT
>JAHPZR010024583.1:22500-25333 GCA_019787425.1 Platygyra sinensis | reverse complement strand
CGATTATGATTTTTTTTCTCTCTCTCTGTGGTAGGTCTTCTTTCTCCTTTTTAGTTGCACCTGCCTGTACACCGCCACCGAGCTAGTGAACTTCTAACAGAAAGTATTGACGATGAAAGGGAAATTGCAGTCCAGGATTTTTTTGCATAAACATGAGTTAATTTAGCCTTTTTGCTTTTTGACTTGAAGCCTACTTACATCAGGAGGAATCTTTGTCCTTTTTTCTCTTTTTTTACATGCTGAACTCGGGGTCACTTGCTGTCAACATGTCGCGACGATGTCTGTTTTTCCTTGGTTACGGTCAGTTGCTGAACTAAACCATGCCTGATGAGGCGTTCAACTGTCGACAAACCTAGGTTGGCTTACTTTTGATTTTGCCGCCATTTACCTAGGTTTGTTTCTGTGTTTACTCGACTAAAAACTTCACTTCAGTAAAGTACATGTAAAAACAAAACTAAGGTAAACATCTCTCGTGAAAACACGGGCTTATTAAAGCAACAAAGAACTTTTTCCGTGTTTACATAGCTTCATCTAAACACTCAGAGGGTTGGTAGAATTCGAGACAGTTATCCAAACCCTAGACGTCATTGGGAAGTGCTCCATTGCTTTTATAAGATTCCTTTGGTTATAATTCTCAAAAGTATGCGCGAATCTAAAACGCCACAACCGTGTTTACATACTGTTAATTACTTGCTTTGATCAACAACAGCTTGATTCTGCAGTTTTAGTGGGTCTTTTGTTTCCATTAGTTCAATCTACTTATTATATAGCCTGTCACAACAGGAGTGAATAATTAATAGGTTAAGCTTATGTGGGCAGTAGGTCGTTAAGGTACGGTATACATATAAATTTAAGCTTCCGCATTTTGCATACCCAAATCTGCATAACATAAGCCAATCGGAAGTCTTGTCCCAAGACCTGATATCCCAAGATAACATTCAAGTCACAGACCTGATATGACCACAGTGTCATAGTCATTTCCAAGTCGGTCACACCAAACGGCAGACCATGACTGCAGATGGTGAAGTTGGTGCATACTGCAGACAGTGCAGACGGTAAAGATGGAGAAAACAGAGAAAAACTGCAGATGGTACTGACTGAGTACTGAGTACTTTTTTTTCTTAAACACGAGTTTTCACATTCACTCTCGACTCACATTTTTTGGCTCTAGCTACAACATGCATAATGTTTATTTCAATAAATTGGAATGTATATTGTCTTTCCCCAGTTGAAAAGCCTTACAGTAGTATTATAGACCTAACAAGATATTCTTAGGTTAGCAATAATCTTCAGGTACCTGAACATAAGCTGCTCTTTATGTCTTCCATACAATTTGGTTGCATATTGTATCCATTTGTGACATTGTTTGTGCAACAAATTGCGGCAAATAAACTTGCATTATATAAATGGGCATAATTTATTTCAGGCTAAGAGAACTTGGCTTACCAAGTAACATGTAACTCTTTTACCTTTTAAAGCAGATAAATGAAGAGGTCTGAAAAATTTCCTCTGAGGAGGAAGGAAGTGGAGAAGGCACGAGTGGTAAGTGCACATGAATTTCTGGATAGCTATGGTGCTAACGAGGTTAGGTTAGTTGTTGATTGATTTGGTGACCATGAAGGTGTACATAAAGTACCCTTCAGTGTACATGTACATGTATTTTCAATGTCTGGATAAAACCCTAGGAAACAAGATTGTTAATCTACTTTATGATCTCTGAGGGGTTTACTCTGTTGAGCTTTTTGTTGTAAGTTAAAAAAATGCATTAATCAGCCACCCAGAAAAGAAAAACATTTAATTTAAAGTACTAATGTATGAATTTTTTTAATCAGCTCACAATACCATTGTTCTTTCTGAGAGTATTCAGGATTACCTTCAATTGTCATGACTCGCTAACAACACACAGCTCAATCTTTTCTCAAGACACTGCCAAAAAAATAGTTATTGTGCAATAAACATGAAAAGTTTTGCTTAAAGTACCAGACAGTATGAATCCTTAATTAAGGTTGCAAACACACTGGTCTTTTGTTTTAGCACAGGAAAAAATCGGTTGATACAAAAACCATGCGCTGCATGGAAATTTTAGGAATTAAAGTACAGGGTGTAAATGCAAGCATGCCACCAAGTCAAATGTCTTCTGCGAAATTTCATAATTCTTTTATTTACATCCTGCGGTGGTTCTATGACCAAGAAAGACTATGGTCTATAAGTCTCACTTTACAATTTTCAATGTTTCGCCACTTTACTTGTTACAAGTTCATTGCACACAATTCAAGTTGATACAGTATAAGATGGCTTAACAAATGGTTAACAAATGATGAAAGGTTTGTTCTCAGTTGATACGTGCACAGTGACCAAAGTGGCCAAAGCTTTCATGTTGGTCACTGTCCCATTTGGTAAAATACACGTGTCCTAGATAAAGGTGTGAGGTAATAATAATTTAGCGTATAGAGAATGCTTGTGTATATAGAATTTCTTCTAGACTTTCTGATACTTATCTCTTAATAATGGAGCATGAGGTCTGTGTGGGAGAATATTGACCGAGCTGAGGTTGTGAGTACAGACCGAATGCAGCGTGGTCTGTACACAAGACAGAGGTCAAGATTCTCCAATACAGACCAACTAAGCTCTGTTAATAAATAAAGATGTGTACATGTATTATGTGACAAACAAAAACAATTGAACGTGTTTAAGGTGGCCCGATAGGCAAAAAAGTGAAAATTTTTCATATTTTTGGAAAAAGCAATTTTAAGATGTTTAGTTAGTGTACTTTGAAGGAAAGGCATTTTTTTTGCTATGTACTCATCGATTTCATCAAGAAATTTTAACATTT
>JAHPZR010024583.1:10000-12500 GCA_019787425.1 Platygyra sinensis | reverse complement strand
GACAGTACGGCAGGAATCCTGTAGTGCAATGCCGGCGCTTTGGTATTTCGAAACCTGACTATTACTGCAGATGCAATTGCGACACAATTTGCAGCTGTTCCTTTAATTTTAACATCACTTTCTTGAATTCCACATGCGCCAAGGGCAAGATAAATAAATCACGAGACAGGAAATTCGCACTACTGCGTGGGAAAACTGAGTGATTTCGTCTGGCTTGTTCTGGGCTTGTTTCATGGCATGCTTTCGGATTTAATTGTGTAGGTACTCTGACATTTCGTTAGAAGCATTTATCTTGAGAGAATTTAGAACCTCTGTCCCACCTCTGGGTACAATTCTGAATGATTTGTTATAGTGAGCTGCCCCATGCCAGTTTTTATGCGGTCCTTCCTTTAGACAGATTGAGTAGAAATATAGCTCGATTATAAATTACGAAATTTAACTTTGAAAGGTCTTGAAAGGCTGCAATTTGTCGCCCAGAGTCATCAAGATTTCTCTGTCTTATGCTCTTTGTTTCAGACATGTTTTGACAAGTTAAAGTTTGTTTTGGTTCAAAGTTCACTACCGCGACGAAAGGGTGAAGATTTAATTTGATGAGTGGCTTTGCCACTCACGATCGCAGGTTCGTCACTAAAATACCAAAAAAGAATCTCTGACACCTAGGGTAACCTTGTATGATTCTTATTAGATGGAAAATAAGGTGATCCAAGATTTCGAATCTTGCGAGCACAAGGATTACAAACGCAACTTGAATGTTTGTGATGACAGCGTGAAATCAGTCAGGCATGAAAGGCCAAGTGGGCGGTTTTGAAAATCACAATGCTTGGCGGCAAGCGTTTCCTTCCTTCCCCTTCCCCTTCCCCACCCCTCCTTCTTATTTTTGCTCTCGCCCCATTTTTCGCGCGGGCAAAACGCCGAAAACCCTGTTTCCTTCGCTCTTTGCTCCACGGAAACGCTTGCTACGCAGGCTACTGGCTAACGGTCTCCAAAGAGTGCAAAAAGCTTAAGCAAGTTTCATTTTGGGACATTTTGCGAGCATCAACAACATCACTAAGCTGAAATGGCTCCCAATTAAAGAACGGCCTCTGCAATGGCTTCTCCTAAAGGCAGTACATAAAGCAATATATAGCCCTAAAGATATAACTCAGGGAATATCCCTAGCCATACCTATGGAATCTGGTACATTCCAAGATGAAGCAGTAAAAACTCTTTAATAAACTACCTTTGTTGGTTAGAATTTGCTCAGATTTTAGTATCTTTTCCAATCGTCATTTTAATGGAGAGAGTTAAGAACACACATGACTGTGGTGAAATATTATTTTACATTAATGTCACAGTTCCTTCGGGTATTATAGTAACAATAGCGACTACAATAACAAGACAACAAAAGACAATGTTTGGCGTAATGGGGGGAACACCACTCCGCAATCGGCGTGACAGACGACTTCATAGCGTGACTAAAGCCTAAACTTATCTCCCCAGCGCTCTTAAAGACCCGCGCTGGATCGGACAAATTGTAGGCCGGTACAAAAGCAAATCAACGCGATCTAAAAGCCTAACTCTCCACGGCACTACGAGCTGAACCTCCGGCCAGCATCGTGCTACATAATGGAACGAGTGTAGGCAGTAAAAACAAGCTCAAGCCTCCTTATCTCCCCAGCACTACGAGCCGACTCCGCCGGCACGTGTTGGATCGGACAAGAATAAAGGCAGATAAAGAGCATAACATAGCATAGCATGAAAAATCAAAGCTTGGGGAAGTCGCTGCGAGACTTAACCGAAAGCGATTACCGAGAGGTGAACCCAAATTTTATTGAATGCAACCACAACAACCTCCAAAGGGAGGGTAGGGTGGGAATAAAAATGTTTCTAACGTAAAGGTACTCCTTACAGTAGCTAAAAGAGCTTAGAGAATGACACTTTGGACTATGCCAGCACTTTATACAGAGACTGATGTCTAAAACTAAACCAATGGCGATTAATGTACCATCGAATACAAAAGCTTGTTCAAAGCTTTAGCGAGACATGAATACGGCTAGTTGTTACTTTTAGCCATACAAAACTAATGATATATATGAAGCCGCCAGTATTGCAACATGGACACAGAAATGCCATTGTATTTACCAAAGTATGAATGCACATTCACCAGAGAGTATGAATGTACATTCATGTCTCGTATTCGTTACGCAATGTAAACAAACTAACGTGACAGTAGAACTTAAGGATTAACATGTCACGCTCCATTAACTGCGTTTTACAATGCTGTTGTAAAACTCTAGTCAAACTAAGTGAAACGTACCCCTCAAGATTGCATTAATGAACTGATTATTTGAAACTTGAACCCGCTAGTCGTTTCAATAAATAATGAAATAGTGAATTGATTACTCGAATATTGAACTCGCACGTTCGATCCAAGAATACGGCTAACGGGTTCCATTTATGAAAAATCAATTTACTATTGCATTCTAGAAAAGACTTGTAGGTTTAAAACCTACTAGTCGCA
>JAHPZR010024583.1:0-7500 GCA_019787425.1 Platygyra sinensis | reverse complement strand
GTTATTTGAACTTACTTTTAGTAAGAATTCTACTAAAACAATTAGATTATTCGCTCTCGATTTCTATGAGGTGATAGTTGATTCGGCCTTCGGCCTCATCAACTATCACCTCATAGAAATCTCGAGCTCATAATCTAATTGTTAATTATTATTATTATTATTATTATTGTTGTTGTTGTTGTTATTATTGAATGACTACAGACCTGTAAAAAGATGGCTCCCTAATGGAAACATCTAGTTTTGTGGGTTTTTTTGAAGTTTCAAATTATTATTATTACAGTATTATTATTATTAGTACAAATTATTATTATTATTTATTATTATTATTATTATTATTATTATTAGTGTTATTAGTATTAGTATTAGCATTATTCATTTAGACCTTTATTAAATTGATGCAATTTGTTTTGTTTATCAGTGACCTTTCTTCTTTTGTCACTTACAATATTATAGTGGTACTTTGACACCTAAAGTATGAAGAGGTAGTACTTTGATCATAGTACCACTTTAAATCCACTATTTAATAGTAATATTACTTTATATATACATTGTTACTGCTTGTACGTTTTGACAAAGGTTGAAAGGTTGATTGAGATGAGAGAAAATATCAAAAGGTTGTCCTGATCAACTGAGTTTTTTGCATGGCAAATGTGGGTCTATTGTAACCAGTGTTTCAGCCAGAGAATTTTACTTGAGGACCAAAGTGGCCCCTGAAGACTTGTTTTAAGGGGCCAATTTTTTAGGAAAAGGGGCCAATAGATAATAAATGGTTTAAAATAGTCGCCAAATGCAAATGTCTGGTCACCAGATTCCAGTGTGGAGGTCCTGTATGAAGGACCCGTGTCAAGAGAACAGTACAAAGGCATACATGACTTAGTCAATGACCAAGGGCGATTTCAAACCCGATGTGAGAGAATCAGTACAGCAAAGCGAAAGGATGGATTGACTTCTTTTCGTATATTGGGTGTTTTAGAAGCGAAGATCTTTCAAAATGGTTTTCTAGAAGAGATAAGGTGGAATTAACACAACCTGTCATGTTTGCTTTTGGGACTGAGAAGGACTGGGTTCAACAAACATGTCTGATTTGAATAATTTAAGGAAAGAATAATAAAATAATAATGATGATGATGATAAAGATGATGATGATGATGATGATGATGATGATGATGATGATGATGATGATGATGATGATGATGATGATGATGATGATGATGATGATGATGATGATGATGATGATGATGATGATGATGATGATGATGATGATGATGATAATAATAGTAATAATTAACAATAATGCTAATAATAATGACCTTATTTCTATATATCTGTTGTAGCTCAATTTTATCTTTGGTACAATTTTTTTTGAACCAGTACACAATTTTTGAATTAGTTCAATACTGTCAATACAAGGTGGAATCAACACAACCTGTCATGTTTGCTTTTGGGACTGAGAAGGACTGGGTTCAACAAGCATGCCTCATTTGAATGATTTAAGGAAATGTATTTACTACTGTGTATATGTCTGATTTGAATAACTTAAGGAAATGTATTTCCACTACTGTGTTTTTGTCTGATTTGAATAATTTAAGGAAATGTATTACCACTACTATGTATATGTCTGATTTGAATAATTTAAGGAAATGTATTTCCACTATTGCATATATGTAATTTAAAAATAGGGGAATTTGCATTCAGGTCTTCATGGCTCAGTGATAAGGCATCAGGACATGAATCCAAAGGAGCATTGAGATAAAAAGAAGAAGGGCTGGGATGTTGGGAGAGCAGGGAGGGAATTGTTTTGACGCAAAAAAAAAAATCGAACCAGTTCAAAAAATTTTATACTGGTTCAAAAAATTAAATTGTACTGGTTCAAAAATGTTGTACTGGTTCAGAAAAAATTGTACCAAAAGTAAAAATTGAACTACAACATATCCAATGCTTAATTCGCTCTTCATCTGGAAGAACTAACTAATAAATAAAACTAACTAAAAAATGAGTAATGAATAATTATAACAGCAATAAAATAGAATGCGAGTATAAAAAACTATGCTGTATTATCATATTACAGTCAAACTAAATGAAGCGTATCCCTCGAGATTGCATTAATGAACTGATTATTTGAAACTTGAACCCGCTAGTCGTTTCAAGAATGCAATAATGAATTGATTATTCGAATATTGAACTCGCTTGCTCAATCCAAGAATACGGTTAACGGGTTCCCTTTTCGAAAAATCAATTCAATGTTGCGACTAGTAGGTTTTAAACCTACAAGTCTTTTCTAGAATGCAATAGTAAATTGATTTTTCATAAATGGAACCCGTTAGCCGTATTCTTGGATCGAACGTGCGAGTTCAATATTCGAGTAATCAATTCACTATTTCATTATTTATTGAAACGACTAGCGGGTTCAAGTTTCAAATAATCAGTTCATTAATGCAATCTTGAGGGGTACGTTTCACTTAGTTTGACTAGAGTTTTACAACAGCATTGTAAAACGCAGTTAATGGAGCGTGACATGTTAATCCTTAAGTTCTACTGTCACGTTAGTTTGTTTACATTGCGTAACGAATACGAGACATGAATGTACATTCATACTCTCTGGTGAATGTGCATTCATACTTAGGTAAATACAATGGCATTTCTGTGTCCATGTTGCAATACTGGCGGCTTCATATATATCATTAGTTTTGTATGGCTAAAAGTAACAACTAGCCGTATTCATGTCTCGCTAAAGCTTTGAACAAGCTTTTGTATTCGATGGTACATTAATCGCCATTGGTTTAGTTTTAGACATCAGTCTCTGTATAAAGTGCTGGCATAGTCCAAAGTGTCATTCTCTAAGCTCTTTTAGCTACTGTAAGGAGTACCTTTATGTTAGAAACATTTTTATTCCCACCCTACCCTCCCTTTGGAGGTTGTTGTGGTTGCATTCAATAAAATTTGGGTTCACCTCTCGGTAATCGCTTTCGGTTAAGTCTCGCAGCGACTTCCCCAAGCTTTGATTTTTCATGCTATGCTATGTTACGCTCTTTATCTGCCTTTATTCTTGTCCGATCCAGCACGTGTCGGCGGAGTCGGCTCGTAGTGCTGGGGAGATAAGGAGGCTTGAGCTTGTTTTTACTGCCTACACTCGTTCCATTATGTAGCACGATGCTGGCCGGAGGTTCAGCTCGTAGTGCCGTGGAGAGTTAGGCTTTTAGATCGCGTTGATTTGCTTTTGTACCGGCCTACAATTTGTCCGATCCAGCGCGGGTCTTTAAGAGCGCTGGGGAGATAAGTTTAGGCTTTAGTCACGCTATGAAGTCGTCTGTCACGCCGATTGCGGAGTGGTGTTCCCCCCATTACGCCAAACATTGTCTTTTGTTGTCTTGTTATTGTAGTCGCTATTGTTACTATAATACCCGAAGGAACTGTGACATTAATGTAAAATAATATTTCACCACAGTCATGTGTGTTCTTAACTCTCTCCATTAAAATGACGATTGGAAAAGATACTAAAATCTGAGCAAATTCTAACCGACAAAGGTAGTTTATTAAAGAGTTTTACTGCTTCATCTTGGAATGTACCAGATTCCATAGGTATGGCTAGGGATATTCCCTGAATTATATCTTTAAGTCCTTGAATGGTTAACAATGTCTACTTTGAGATAGCTTGGCCATGTAGGGCTATATATTGCTTTATGTACTGCCTTTAGGAGAAGCCATTGCAGAGGCCGTTCTTTAATTGGGAGCCATTTCAGCTTAGTGATGTCGTTGATGCTCGCAAAATGTCCCAAAATGAAACTTGCTTAAGCTTTTTGCACTCTTTGGAGACCGTTAGCCAGTAGCCTGCGTAGCAAGCGTTTCCGTGGAGCAAAGAGCGAAGGAAACAGGGTTTTCGGCGTTTTGCCCGCGCGAAAAATGGGGCGAGAGCAAAAATAAGAAGGAGGGGGTGGGGAAGGGGAAGGGGAAGGAAGGAAACGCTTGCCGCCAAGCATTGTGATTTTCAAAACCGCCCACTTGGCCTTTCATGCCTGACTGATTTCACGCTGTCATCACAAACATTCAAGTTGCGTTTGTAATCCTTGTGCTCGCAAGATTCGAAATCTTGGATCACCTTATTTTCCATCTAATAAGAATCATACAAGGTTACCCTAGGTGTCAGAGATTCTTTTTTGGTATTTTAGTGACGAACCTGCGATCGTGAGTGGCAAAGCCACTCATCAAATTAAATCTTCACCCTTTCGTCGCGGTAGTGAACTTTGAACCAAAACAAACTTTAACTTGTCAAAACATGTCTGAAACAAAGAGCATACGACAGAGAAATCTTGATGACTCTGGGCGACAAATTGCAGGCTTTCAAGACCTTTCAAAGTTAAATTTCGTAATTTATAATCGAGCTATATTTCTACTCAATCTGTCTAAAGGAAGGACCGCATAAAAACTGGCATGGGGCAGCTCACTATAACAAATCATTCAGAATTGTACCCAGAGGTGGGACAGAGGTTCTAAATTCTCTCAAGATAAATGCTTCTAACGAAATGTCAGAGTACCTACACGATTAAATCCGAAAGCATGCCATGAAACAAGCCCAGAACAAGCCAGACGAAATCACTCAGTTTTCCCACGCAGTAGTGCGAATTTCCTGTCCCGTGATTTATTTATCTTGCCCTTGGCGCATGTGGAATTCAAGAAAGTGATGTTAAAATTAAAGGAACAGCTGCAAATTGTGTCGCAATTGCATCTGCAGTAATAGTCAGGTTTCGAAATACCAAAGCGCCGGCATTGCACTACAGGATTCCTGCCGTACTGTCGAAGCTCACGACTTAATACTCGTTTCGTGAGAAAAGTTAACGCTTTTTGTAAACAAATGCAAGCTTCGAACGTTCTTTTCGGCACTCAGAACTTTAAGACCTTTGATTGACACATGTTTGACTAGCCCAGCCAATCACGAGCTCCGTTCGCTGGCGAACGGAGTATTTGAAAATCACAATGCTTGGTGGCAAGCGTTTCCTTCCTTCCCCTCCCCCACCCCCTCCTTCTTATTTTTGCTCTTGCCCAATTTTTCGCGCGGGCAGAACGCCGAAAACCCCGTTTCCTTCGCTCTTTGCACCACAGAAACGTTTGCTACGCAGGCTAGTTAGCCAGATAACCCGGTAGATTGTGATAGATAATACCACTGAAGTACAGATTAGAAACTTAGATGTTGAAAGGTAAAATGTTTTTGAGTTTTCTCAAAGTTGCCAAAGTAGCATAACAAGATGACGACACTTGTGAAATATATATTGATGACTTATGAAATAATGATGATGTTTTCCTCCCAGCAGAGATGTTGGTCTATGTGCATTCCTAGTAATTTCGTTGTTGAAACTCGTTTGATTGATGTACCATTGCTAAGGTCAGGTTAAAAAAGATCCAATGAGAGTGAGCAGACGACATCTGTTTATATTAGTATACAATTAATTTTTGCTTGTTCGATTTTCTCTGTAATTTCTTCTGTTGTTTCTTAAGGGGTATTGAACCATTCATGTGAGACTTACATGTACAAGAGCTACGGTGTACTACATGACCCTCCAACACCTATTGCCACATGGCTCTATACTGCCAAACTGACTTACACTTTACATTTACAGAGGGCACAGTAGTGGCAGATTCTGACCTCCCATATACCATATACTTGACATGTGTAAAACTCCTTATTCACTACTTGCACAATACCATAATGCACCTCTCTAACCCTCCCAAATTTTTCACACTCATTGTCTGCAATTTCTCCTGGGGCATGAACATGTCCCAAGAGTAATCTAAAACAATGCCTATGCAAATTTTTGGGGGGTAAAAGAGGTGTATTATGGGATTTGTGCAAGTAAAGATTCTTTTATTATTAAAAGATCTTACTTTGCTTCCACCAAGACATCCTTGTGTGCAGCATGCATCAGTAAGATAGGGTTCTTTACCTTAACTGTATTCTGGCACCTTGACTTGTAACAATAACTTTGGGTAAAAATCATGTTACTTACCCTGTCCGTAAGGACTTTAAAATCGAAGGTCTTATTTGCAAGTTTCTCTTTTACAATGTCAATTTGATCTGGATTCACTAGGATGTTGCCCTTTGCAATTGATTTATAGTCTTTCAACGCATTCAAGCTTTTGATATTGAAACTGTAGCAAAACTTATTGAAGAGGTGATCAGCATTCACTTCTGCCAAAGCTATGTACAACTTGTCCAGATCAGTCAACATGTAGCCCTCAACTTCCTGAAAAAGATACCAATAAAAAGAGGTTCACTTGATAATCTTGAGAGAGGATTATTAGCCTCCAAATATATAGCACATCTGCCAATGCTTTTGAGTCATAGCAATTGGCTTAAGAAATAGCATGGCAGGTAATGATTGCTACTGTGTGAACCAGTCACAAGTCACAGACAAGAAGTGAAGTAAATGTACATTCACAAAATGCAAAATTTATCATGTTTTCATTCTCAGGTCGTCCATGTAGGGTCATGATTTTACAAGGCAGCTTTTCTCATATTTTCTCAACATCCGGCATAAGTTTGAGGCACTGGTCAACCTACATTGTATAGAAAGAGTGATCTATTTTTAAATAAACAAAAATTCATACACTGACATCCAGTAACTATACTTATCCCTGGTTGAAGGGTCTCTTATTAACAGATTTGCCTTAAAAAAAACTGTTAAATCTATTGCAAAACCAACGATAGCAAAATAGCTCACAACCCTTTCTTCTTTAGCTTCTTGTCTTCCTCAAACAATGTAGGCATTAATATAGAATTACATAATTCTATTTTCCTTTTTACTCCTTTTTTAATATAAGCTCTAATTATAGCATTTTTATTGCACTTTAAAATATAGATAGGACACTATGCACGCTCTGATCGGTCAAAAACCCATGCTTTATTAGAGTATAAAACATAGAAAAAGCGTGTTTTATTGTTTTGCGCGCGTAAAATCTATATTTTAAAGCAAATGAAGAAGCCTAAGCCGTGTATTACACTGTGATAAAACACTCCAGTCATTTGAGAGCACTCGAGGAATGCAGAAAACACTCGCCCGCAGCTCGTGTTTTCTACATTTCCCTTGTGTTCTTAAATGACCATCATGTTTTATCACAGTGTAGTACACGGCTTAGGCTTCTTTGTTTGTTAAATATTACATGTATATGGCAGTGTCTCACCAGGACTGGTAGCCTGTTCCAGGCTCTCGGTCAGTGAGGGCGATTGAAAAAGGGAGCGTGCGACAAGCGGGATCAGCAGCGAGCGGGATCCGGGACAGAAAAGGAGAGGGCGGAAGAGCCTGTAAGCATTCTTTTAAAAACCTCATTCCGCCCACTTGAAAAAAAAACCCGTTTCTTGTGTCAAAATGTCAAATGTCAAAATCTCCGTATGTTCGGTATAGAGTCACGCAGTTTCACGAGGCCATAGCTGATCTTCACAGTGTGTTGCATTCTTCTGCGATCGTTCATGTCTGCTGTGTCTCATCAGAGAATCTCTTTGAATGTAGA
>JAHPZR010024581.1:27500-36827 GCA_019787425.1 Platygyra sinensis | reverse complement strand
TTTCGTAAAACCGTTCTTATTAACCATTATACTGCGATAGTCTTTCCGAGTTCGATATGCACGAAGTTTTGAAAAGTGAACTAAATGCAGTCGACTTGATTGAACGGAAAAAAAGTCGAATAGTGTAATTGCTTTGATAGTCGCGCGAAGTGATTTCATTACAAACCCCACAATTTTATCATGACAACTGAATAGGTCTCCTACTGATCAGCGAAGAGCATAACCCACTGGCTCACTATCAAGAAACCGTGCTATCTGATTGGCTACACTGGCACTGTTCAATAGATCGATAGACGGCATCAAATTCAACTTTGTGTTTTCGTGAAGTTTCTAAACAAAAATTAATGTCCGGTCTTACTTGTCGATTAATTCAGAGGTTACGCTGAAAATTTATAAGGTTTGCTTCTTCTCGGTGGCATTCACATTGATATAGTGAGCTCCGGGCTTCCCTACTCGCCGATTAAAACATGGAGCTCGTCGTCCAGTAGCTAATTAGAAAACAATGGGGGAATCTATCAGACTCGCGAATCGCTACAAGGCGTGCCTACATGAGCTCTTACAAGAACTGCCCTACTAAAGTGCCTAGTCAACTCACAGAGAGCTGATTCTTCCCTTTATTCTTCAGCATGTTCGTCTTCCCACTGTTCGCATCCGGCGCAAACAGAACCAGATAAAACGTTAATCAAAGTTAGTGATCTTTGCACCAACTAATTAACCCATGAAACCTGCATCACAAGTTCCATGCCGTAGCTGCTAACTTGGTTAGGAAGACCCTGGGTGCATTGTTAAACTGACTGTTTTACTTACCTACTGCAGCTGTGTTTGCTCGCCACAGAGTCAAATATTCGAAGTAAAAACAAATAAGTTGGAAAACATGTTCACTTTGAATTCTGGACGTTTCCTTTTCTTTATTATTGTCTGTGTATTAATAGCCGCCGGCAAATGGGCGGCTACGTCAAACAATCTAGCAATGAATTGAAACAATAACAGTAAAACTTTTGAGAGACAGGAACTTAACAGACGCCACCGGATGCATGTTTTCGCTTGAATGTTTTAACTCTAAAGGCTGGTTTTCACTAGCGCATAAGCATAAGCATAAGCCGACATACACAGAGGCAGTAAGATCTTGATAATTAGCGCCTTTTATTAGGGAAATTTCGAACAAAAGGTGCTAATTATCAACATCTTACTGCTTCTGCGTATGTCGGCTTGTGCTTATGCTTATGCGCTAGTTAGTCCCAGTTACCACTGACTGAACATTATTCACGTGGCGTTTTGGCCTCCTTGTGAATACTTTAGTTTCAGTTTTGTATCACGCCAGTTAATCATGTTAATTAGTTTGTGCACTTGGGGAAATAAGCATAATTAGTGCACGACTGGGTAATTAAGATGGCCAATAACTAGAACCAGCCAATCAGATTGCTTCATTGCTGGTCAATATTCTCTCAGTATTGGACCGGACACCGTTTTGAATGGTTCCACACGATCACTTTTGAAGATATTATCATTGCCAGTTGTTGTTTCTTAGCCTACGTATATACCTCTCGTAAAGAACCTCGGCTTAATTAAACATAAGAGATTCTTTTTCTCCTACGTCAATTAGCGAACTATCGCCTCAGGTGTTGTTAGCATTTCCGAGCTGAAAAATTAGTACAGTGAAAGTTTCGTAAAAAATATTTTAAAAAAGAAAGTTTGAAACCACAAGCTTTTTTTAAAGATGTGGCTGCATTAACAGGGTAGCCGTATTGAACTTAATAAAGGGGTGTTTTAGTTAAGGGTTCATTAAAGTATCTCGTTGCTAAGCTACACGGTTGCTACCCAGGTGCAAATTCACTTCCGGTCAGCCAAAATTTTTTCGCGCGCTTTTTTCGGCGCCGGCCCGTCGCTGATTCAAGTAGCTGTTTAACTTTTTTACTTCGCTGCAACAAACACGAAAAACACTTTTTGCTTACATTTTTTTTTTATTAATGTACTTCTTTACGGTTACAAAATGTAAGTGGGGTCTTTATTTTTTAAACTTAGCTGTTTTGCTTGAAAACTTCATCCACGTATGGAAAGCCGCAGCGATGGCTACATGTTGATGGGGAAATTTCGAAAAGGCGACAGCACACGATTTCCAGTGTCAGGTTAGGAATCGAAATCTCAAAGATGCGGAGACACAAACTAAAATTAGTATTACGCTATAACCACCTGCAAACTCTGTGTTCGCGGCCTTTTTGACCGCTCCGAAACTCCCTGAAGTCTTTTGCGATAAAACTGTGCGACCTTGTGAACCTGTGTCCGTGAACTGTCCTTCCGACACTGTTTAGACATGAGCTTAATACAAATAAACGAAGCTATCCAGGCCACTAAATTGCAACGGCCACTCACCAAAGACAGCAAGGAGCAGCAGAGGCCAGCAGACGGTGAGCAAAGAGGCTTGTAAATTGTTTTTGAAAGCAGCTCTATTCCAAGAATTTCATTTTTACATCAAAAGTGCTATCCACTCGGCCGGATAGAAAACTTGACTACGATAATGGTGAGCTCGAAACTTGTGATAGACAACTTCTCCTAATACAACATCAACCTCGCTTGAGAACATACTTAAGCTTAACAGTAGTAAAGTAATCTACAACACTGTGACTGTGAAAAAGAAACTGAATTCAAATTTTGTTCGGTGAAACAAAAAAAAGGTTGAAGAGTTCGAATTCGAGTGTAGTCGATGTGCGAAAAAAGTCAACTTGAAGAGTAGCATTCCTTTCGTTAAAGTCACAACTCGCCCAACGTAATTTCGTTGCTCTTTCATTCCTTGTCAATGGGCAATATTTCAAAGATTACCACAACATTCTCGGGGCTCTCGGTCTGGATCACGTCAGTTTCACTCACAGTAGATCCATATTGTTGAATGGACTGCACCGTACGTAAAAAGGATCGCCGACTGGAGCGTGCAAAAAGCAAGAACTGAAGCAGTTCGACGTGGAGAAAAAATCCAGTTCGACGGCTTTTATATGACTCGCGGCCACTATAGCTCCGGCGCTACCTTCCACGATGCGAAGACTGGCAAAATTATTGTGTACTCCCACCGACCAACAAATGTAAGTTGCCTTAGTAGCCTGGCCAACAATGCTTAGGTAGCAGGCCGCTCAAAATTCCGTCATTACTTCCGGTGCCGCGAAAAAAGAACTTTTCTCCTCGAGAGATAATTGTAATTGCTGGGTTTTAAAACAATTCGAAAGAACATCATATTTTCTCGGAATTCAAGCTTGGGTTTTGCGAAAAAATGGAAAACAAAAAAATTATGCGCAAAAGAGTGGTCAAAGAGGCACATTTTCCTTTCTCGTTTCTTTATTTTTCATCATAAGCCAAAACGCATGGAGTTATAACGCACGTGCATAGCTATTGTTCTGCTCATTAAACCTTTTGTTTAGCGACGTTACCACTGCCGTTGCCTTCGTGGTTTTCTTAAGGCCATGGCAAACGAGGACACATTGTTGCGGAAACATTGTTGCCAACACCAATGTTTCCCCGTTTGCACGCGCGCACAACATTTGTTGCGGGCACAAATTTTGTGTCCGCAACAAATGTTTCCCAGTTTGCGCAACATGGAAACACAACATTCATTTTGTGTCCCGCGCGTTTGCGCGCCCAAGAAACATCATGAGCAACAATGGGCCCTCGTTTGCCAGGGCCTTTAAGCTCCCTGATGGTCATTCACTTCCACGGTAAAGGAGTATTTAAAAAATCCAAATGACGTTTGAAGTAAAGACTAAGGAAAGTATGATTAGTTTTCAAGGTCGCAGTAACGGTCTATTCGGTCTCATCCTTGACGGTACGGAGCAGTAAATTTCCACATCACGAAAGTAAAAAAAATCCTCATGCGTATTGAATCAGTGCCTCTGAAATCGCAAGGCTGTGCACGTGGTACACACAAATGCACATCGTGAAGTAGTGCATGTTGAATGCTTGACTCTTGTGTCGGTGAAAAAGTAATGAAACTGAAACTTTGCTTGGCTGGTATGATGATATATTTGAAACAGAAGGTCCTAAGTCTTTTTTACGTGGAAGCATTAAGCCAAGTAAAGTTTCAGTGCCATTACTATTCTCACCGACACAGCAATCAAGATTGTTTCAGTTCAGCATTAAACTTCACAGTAATCCAACATGCATCCGCTGCACAAGGTGCATTTGTGTGTACCACATGAACAACCCTACAAAATCAGGGGCGCCCATGCAATATGCAACGGATATGATATCGAACGTTCGTTACGTGAAAATTTACTGTGCCGTGTTGTTTCGATCAAACCGATTTGGTACGATTACATGTGAAACGGAGGTCGTCTTCTTTATGTGAGAGCATTAAAGGTTATCACTCTGGCGAAAAACCTGAAACTTATCACCCCCAGAGATAGCTGTGATTTATTATGTGATCCATTTGCTTATTTACAAGGCACCTTGGAGTTATACATCTCTATGTACTATCTCTTGGATAAATAACGATCAAAAGCCATGCAAAGTATGTGACCTGGTGTTGGGCACTATCGATCTTTTCGACCCCGACCACTACTAACATTTTGGTGCACGAGACTCTTAACGAATGGAAAATATTCTGAGGTTTCAACAGATGCATGTTCTTAGTTGCTGTTCACCTCGACTGGTGTTTGCTCTACCTTAAAGTTTGTAGTCTATTCATTCACTTTTCATATATTGATGTATTTGTGGAAATGGGAGAGGATCATTAATAGGTTGATATTCCACATGTTTTAGGTCTGTATCAACCATCTACAGCGTTTTTTATCAACCATCCGCAGGTATTTTTAAGCTCATGGTGACATAGAACTACACTTCACAATGGGATCATTGTAATGGACCACTTAATAGATCTCTGTTATATCGTTAGAACTTCATCGTTTTAAATAAAAAAAGCCGTAATTTGACATTTTGAAATTAAGCCCGTTTCTTCTCCATTTTTGATGCGTAAAATCCAAGTCATAAGTCGGATCTAAGGTTGCAAGATCATGAGCAGCTCAGAAGTTTTCCGAATTAACTAGAATGCTCAGGGAACCGTTACACGACTCATTGCATATTTTAAATAATACCAACTACATCTCACAGGCGTTTAACACGAAGGCACTCATACCAGCAGTCTCAGTCAGTATTCTTTCAGAGACAGCGGCAAATGATAAAACTTAAAACCTATGAACTCCACTCTGCAACTAGACTTTGAGTTCTCTCGATAAATTTTAACACTAACTCAGTCCTAATTCCGTACCTAATTAATACGGAAATCGTCTGTGTGAACTCCTCAGAAAGCTTAATATATCCGGCATTGTGGCCTTCGTGATGATTTGAACTGTATGGTCTTCGGTAGTTTTACAGCGATCTCGCTTATTTCCTCCCTCGACAACGAGATCACCTGACCATCGTTACTGATAATCGCTTTGCATGCTGAGAAATATCTATCTTAATATTTAAACGCATCAACGGACCGCCGAAGGCTGTTTTACCGACAAACAAATTCATGATTTAGTCAGTGTGACAAGCGTAGACCCTGAATAAAGTTCAAGTTCACAGTTAATATCAGAGAGTGCGCCGGGAGCGAGAGCTTTTCTACGAGCAATCTACATCGACAAGAGCGAAAGTAACGTCTTTTAAACACCTCGTACTTGTTTTACTACATGGGGTGTTTACCGGGGGTCGGTATATTTCGTTTGCCACAGTAGTTTATACTCAGTTGTATGTAAATTACAGCAATTCAAGCAACACCGAAAATTCTTTCAATAACCATAATAGTTGTCACAATAACCTTAACATGGACGAATTAAGCGAAGTTTGGTACAGTGGTTACCAGAGACGGCTTATTACACACAGCTCCTGTCAGCTGAAGACAGCTATCGCTATCACAGTGCTGATTCTGGGCGGACTTTCATTAGTGGTTATTGGAGTCACAGCTGACAGCTTGCAAATGAAAACAGGAGGGTATACTATGTGTACTTTCGGATTGATGGCCGCAATCTGTTTATTTTGGTGGCGTTATTTCAAAAGGAGAACACAAGCGTCGGAAGGTGTGATGCGAATAAACGAGCTTCAAAGTTCTACGACCCAAAGTGTTGAGTTGATCGAGTTAATATTGCGACAACGACAGAGCGACAACGGCGAGTCACAGACTGGTAATTTATCGTCATCGAGAAGAGAAATCAACTTTCTTTTGACGAGAATGATTGGCCGTCCACCGTCTTACGAAGAAGTAACCACGAATGACGACACCATTGACGCAACTACGCAAACGCTGTGTGTAGCTCCCCCATGTTACACAGATGAAGAACAGGAGACAGATACGAATCCTTATCCACCATCGTATGAAAGTGTTCTCTCGGAGCGTTAAACAAGTGAAGCGTAAAATCCTAAACAACACACGATAGTGTTAATACGAAAATTCTAGCCTTCTACTTTCAGTACACCGAATGTGCGTCCACGATCTCGATGATGGCATTTACTCTGCATGAGTTTACTGAGAAATGGGCCACAGTTTTAGCTAATATGGTTGAGAAATCACTGATAATTAACTGGCAATTCCAGGAATCCCATGAAACCTCACCGTACCACTGACCTAAAAGATACTCGCGGGAATCCCTGAGTAACAATCATATACAGAGACCTCGTTCAAAATGCGATTAACTCTCCAAGGATCTAATTGTATCGCTGGTTAATCATATTTATCTCAGAGTCTTTATACAAACCTAACTAAAAGCAAGCGGCTGAAAGCGCACTGCCCTTGCTAAACTTATTAGATGTTCTCACAATTTATAACGTTTGTAGTCTAAAAGCTCTGAAATTCACGCATTTTTGGCACAAAGGGCTACTACCAAGCTTGAATCATGATTTCTGGCTCTACTCCGGGACCTTGACCCGTCATAACTTATGACGACTTTGGGCGATGTTGTTAGTGACTTCTTGTGTGCCAGTCATTACATTGCTGTGCATGTAGCCGCGTGATGCGGTTCCAGTCCAGCCGTCTCCAGCTGCAGTAGCTCAGTGGTTAGAGCATCCGACTAGATCATGGAAGGTCGTACGCGCGTGGGTTCATATCCCACCTAGGACCCGGAATTTTTTCCTGGTTTTCCTTATATTTAATATTAAGCAAAACTGGCAGAAAAAACATTGCGACTCTGCCGATTTGAGGCGATTTTAGGCGACTCAAGACGACTCTAGACAATTTTACTTCACTCAAGTGATACAAACTTAAACTTAGCAACAGTCTCTCAGTATAGACTTGAAAGCTAAGTTATCCAAAAACACTCTTGCACTAAGCCAATATTTTACCAATACTAGTATATACATGTGAGTCACCATAATCTCAAATATACTACTATATACTATCAAAGAAAGAATTACCAATACACCGAACAGTTACTATTAAAACAATAGTAGTAATAAATAATTGCAAGGCAGCATGAATATTACTGAAGATATAACAATAAAAGCAAACCTCGAACAAACCTATCTAGAAATATATTCTCAGTGCCGTAATAAATTTCAAATTAAAGGAAAGAGACCTGATTTAGCTTGATTAATTTAAAATATTTAGATCTTTATATATTTTTCATAATTTAAACAACAAGTACATTAAAATTAATTGAGCTTACTTACGTGCATTTATTTTACAATGCCTCTCAAATTATAAAAGTGGTTAACTTGGTAGACTTATCCGCCATATTTTTTACATCTCCACTGTCAATTTATAATATGCCGATGGGAGTTTAGTAAATGCTGCAAATGGCTTGGCTTTCCAAAGTTGATCAGTCCTTTTCAGGGACCCAGTTGATTTGCTGCTCTCCTGCTCCGGTCAGACATAACATTCCAAGGCGGCATTATGAGTACCGCATGCTAAGGTCCTTCGTAAGAACACTTCATTTCAAATTACATCAATTACTTGTCTGGCTCCAGAAAACTTTGACGACCCAGTTTATAAACGTGAAACATGAAATTAATAATTATGTAAATGATACATACTGAAAGGAAGCGTCGGAGGTTAACCCCATCGAGGACGCGCCCTACATAAAATACAAAATAAAATACATATATATATATCTGTCTAGATTCATAAAAACGATGCTATAGAATTGCCCTTGCGTAGCGCTTCAGGCGGGCGTTTTTTTCTCGCCAGAAACTATCTCCAAAGGTGACGATATAAAAATTAAAAGGAAAGTCAGTGCTTTTTTCCTTCCTTTGCACGTTTATCTTGCTTTCATTGCCATCCTTTCTTTATTTTTGCCCGTTTACATGGCGTGGAGGCGGCCTAAAAGTTTAGTGAAATCATAGTGAAATAAGGGTGATAGGGGTGCAGATCTTTAGCAACGTTTTTACAAATCCAGTTAGATATATATATATATAAATTACCGTGTAAAATTTATAAATATGCTACAATACAAAATTTAAGAATAATTAAGCAGGGCTAAAAAGTAGTTTCTAAGTTTACTTCGAAAAATGCTAAAAACCAGTTCATGTATTATCTCTTTAGGGAAAGCATTCTACTGTTTAATAATTCTGATAAAGAACGAATGCAAAGAAAAATTTATTCTAGCTAATGGCTGTCTTAATTTTAATGAATTATTCGATCTTTTTCTACTGTAACATTTGAGGCTATTGAGACCATGAATAGTCTTGTAGTACTCTGGCAAAGATAAATAAGACCTCCTTGATTAAGACTGGACCACCCCAGCATTGCAAGTCTTTCGTCGTACGGAGAGCCCCTAGATGACATCGGGAGCGCGTATTTCGAGGCCCTACGTTGGACTCGTTCAAGGGCGTTAATGAAAAGGTAGGGGTGTGCTCTTGGCTGTAAGAGACGAAATTTTATCTACACGTCATAACTGTAATGCTAACTCTTTATGCAGTGAATCGAATCTTATCAGAAGGTATTTTACCACAGTTCATCAGACCACTAGGACATCTACCTTCCAAGCTTTCACTAGGTTTGCCCTGGCACGTTACAAATGTCCAAACGACATTTTCATAGCGAAATATTAGAATATGATATATCGATTTCAGACACACTGGTCTCCGCCATTTTATTCTCCCAGTAATCCTTGCGCCGCAAGAGATCATAGTCTCTTGGCGCCGCTAACTGGTTTCCATGTCAGACTCGGCATACGGATGAGGATTCGATCCCTTCTACAAGTCTTCGCCACGAAAATTCGAGTTCTCCTGCTATACTAGGTATTCTCGATTGTCGATTTATTTCAAATCACTAAATTCAACTTTCAGAGAGAATTACTTTGGCGATTTGTTTCTTTCTTGTTTTATGTAAACGCCTGTAGAGTAGCTCGCCTGAGCTCGCGTACACTTAAG
>JAHPZR010024581.1:0-25000 GCA_019787425.1 Platygyra sinensis | reverse complement strand
TTTGTAACCTTTTTGAGTGGGACAGGGGGTCTTTCCTTAACCTGCGAGCAAGCTCACGTTGGAGCACAGGCGGGAATTGAAGCACCGTAGCCGCGAGCGCGACATCGAGCAGCGAAACCGCGAGGAGACGAGAAAGCTTTCTCTAGCTCCAAAAATAATAATATACGAGTCAATTACATTGGAAGTTAAAATCTCAGCATTAAAATCCTACTGATGCACAAGTAATCAGTTGACCATTCAAAACAATAACAAGCTTTTAAAATATCTACTCTAAGTAAGCAAGATTATGGTCTCTTGAAGTAAGCTGTATTAACCAATTTACTAACTGTTAAAGTTTACTTTCCCAATTTGCCGCAAATACTCTTTTGAGTCAGCCCTAGCACGAATATCATGGGTTCAGTGCTTGGCTGATGCCCATACCTTACATTAGTGTCAGTAGACTTGGGTATCGAAAGATTAACATTTCCCGACGGTTATACGCTGTTGTCCCAGTCTTTACATTTATTATGTTCATGGTTTTTTGGGGCTTATCCCGGATTTTTCAAGGGAGATGTGGGAAGGCTGGTATCTTGGAGTTCCAGAATCAATGAGGAATGTCAAAAATTCAAAATGTTGCAATTTGAAAATGGGAGTTAAATTGAAAACCGTGTTAAACCACCAATCCCACATTTATTGTAGCTAATTACTCGTTATTACAATCACGTACCAATCCAACTCTGCCAAATGTACACAACCTTTACCCCTTTAAATTCACCCCTGATTTTTTGAAAAGACCTAGCGCTTGATGTTCTGGCGTGAGTTAACAAGTTCACACAGAAGAGGTCAGGCGTAATTATGATGGTGTAGGTGGTTTGCAACCGCTACGTGAAAAAAATCATTTTAAACCTTTGACTGACATGGTATTCATGGTACTGGAAAATTAATTGAAAACAAAAACAAACAGAATCAATTGCCATGGAAATTGATTAAAAAATAACCTCACAAGTATTATATAACAACGTCACATTGCCATAACTTCCGCTTAGCGCACCTTTACCAGGGCTGCGCAAGACATATATCCTTAAATCCTTAATAAGGCAGTTACTCTCCGACCAAACACAGACATCACACTTTGTGTTTAGGCTGAACCGAGAACATCTGAGCAAAGGAAATGGACAAAACACCGTCTGTAGAAGGTATGTTAAAACATTTCCCTTCTTTGTTTTCCTTATCTGATTCTCTTTTATTTCAACCTTGATATATTCAGTGTGGAAAATTCTTAAAAGAATGAATCGAATTGGTTTTATGGATACCACAACCGGCGGTCGATCGTTATGCAATCGACTTCATATTTTGAAAACTATGTTTAAAGTTCAAAAATTTTTCGGTCTAACAAAAGTCGCAACTCAATGTTTCAGTGTGTTAAGTGGCGGTTCAGTATATTTGTTGGTTTTTTTTACTTAATACCTGATCATGTCGACCAGTTAAAAGAGCCTTTGGTTACCCTCGGCGAGTGTTAACGATTCAACCCTAGCGGGAACAAGCTTGGCGAAGGAGCTCAACTCGGGTCTCTGGCCAGCAAAAATCAAAATCGGATTTCGTTTGACGGTAGAGTATTTAAGTGTTGTAAAACCAAAACCAAATCAGCTCACTGGCCACTGAACCAATTAACTCGAAGTAAATATAAGTTGCTGACTCAAAGCGCGGGAAAGCGTGTTCGAATGAGTCATGCAAATTTAATTGGTTTTGGTCTTTCCTCTAATTTGATTGCAACTTGGCGCGGGATTTTTGGGTTTTTATTTAAGTCAGTGGTGTACAGCAGCGCTGCACAACCAATACTTTTCAACACTCAAGTAAAAAACCTCTCCTCTGGATTTCTCGTAAAGCGCCCGAACCACTCCATCGGCATTACTGACTCTTGAAAACAACCAACCGACCGAAAAGGCCATTGCCCATCGATTCAGGCCTACTCTGAGTCAGTATTGAAACACGACTCCCAGTACGGAGTTTTTAGTACAATTTTTTTTAGGTATTTCTGTTTATTATTTTAAAAAAGAGTTAATTTTTGTTGTTCTTGGAGGTTCTACGTTCTACAAGTTGATCGTGCGATTTCCATTCGATTAAATATTCCGGCTTGAATTTTCGGAGCAGTTTCTTGGAGCGGCATTTCCCAGAGATTCCGGACTAGAGGATAACCTAGTGGGGAATACTTAGCTTGCGTAGCAAGCGTTTCCTTGGGGTAAGGGTCTTACATTTGCTCTCGTGCTATTTTTCTCGTAGCAAAACATCGCAAACCCCGGTCGGTCTTTCTTGGCTCCCCAACCCTGCGGAAACTCTTTCTACGCAGGCTAGGGAACACTGAAATTATAGGAAATTTGTTGCCGGGAATTTTAGATCCATTTGGCTTTACTCCCAAAATTTCTAAAATTTTCAGTTGAATGATTCGCTGTTAGGAAATTTAATTATCATCGGATTTTATACATGAAACTCTTCCACGAAATGACCATACTACTTGTGATAATTTCTACTCGTTTCGTGGTTTTCAGGATTTTTGGTTGAATGTAAAACGCCCGATGTTGCATTAAAAGGAAGTATTTTCCGAGTTTAGTAAAAATCTTCCATTGTCTATCGTGACTCAGATCCGTAAATTTGATTGGCTTAATTAATGTTTTCTATCCACCGATAGAACACGTGACTGTAATCGTGATTTATGCATCAGTGCATAAACATGCGCGCATATTTGAAACTCTTTGAATTGCCTGATGTAACACAGTAAAAGAGTTTTTTTCTACGCGTTACTTGACATTTTTAATGCAAGAATCAAACTATGGTAAATTTATACTAGAAGCAATTAGAAGGTGATTGGCCCTCGTTGCTGTCTACGAGCGAGAGTCAACTCGGCTGCGCTTAGTTGTCTATCTTCTGGTAGATAACTCGGTGTTTATTCAAGTTATAGACGTAAAGGCTAGGGTTTTTATCGCACGTTTTCTATAGGGTGTCTCCTACATGTACATAATCTAAAAGATGCCTATGAAAATGCTATAAACATTCAATTGTACTCCCATTTACCAATTCGGATTCACAGAAAAGACAACACCCAATACTGATGGTGCACTGATATCGACTAAGGAAGAGTACCCACAGGAAAAGAACTCAGCTCATTTTTGCAAAAGCAACAAGGCATTTTCATCTCACGCGCAAGTGCAACAACTGGCTGAAGGTGGAGATGTGAAGCAACGCGTGGCTGAAGAGCGCACGGAGATCAAGCGTCATGAAGAGCAGCTGTTGCCGGCTCCTCACTCAGGGAATCTAGTGAAACTTGTTTTCGATGCAAAGGGTGCTCGTTTAACATTGACGGACGACCAATGAAATTGTAGTATGGGCTTTTACTCTTGGATGACCCACAATAATGTGCCCCTATAAAAATGACATAAACAATCATAGTGCAAAAACAACAACTGAGACAGTGGAAGTTTCACGCGACATTTCGAAGTTACACCTTAAGTCATTCTACCATCGATATATGCCCTGGACACAGGGGCATTGTTCACCTTACAATATCGAACAGATAGGGCAACCCTTACCCTAGCACCAAAGTAACCAAGGGTCACCCCAGCGCCAGGGTAACACTAGCTGCCTTGTAAACGCTCTGCTAGGGATAACTCCCCTACCCTTGACCACTTTTCACTTTTTTTTTATTATTTAATAGTTTTTATTGATTTTCGATATTAGATATCTAAATTACAAATTACAATTGTTACAACTTCACAGACAATAACAGCAACGAGTACTCAGAAGGAAACTAAATAACTAAATAAATAAATGATAAATAATGAGATATGAGTGAAAAAACAACAACAAAAAAAGGAAATAAAAAACAAACAAATGCGATGCTACTGTATAAAATTAAATGAATATAAGGCTTTGCTGGTCGAGGCTATCTAATTATCATTGTATTATTGCATTGATTAACTTCTCCCACTTTTTAAAATGCGCAAGAAGCTTGTTTTTCTCCCTAGCGATATGGAGCTCGATATTGTAAACACGCCTTGTTCTCGCTATAAAGCCTCTAAGTGTAGGTACGCTATTCAGACATCTCCTACTGTAGATATAATACTTCCCTAATAACAGAATGTGATTGATTAAAATGAAGTCATTTACAATGTTGAACTTTCCAAAGATCAAATCTGACTCATCCATTGTTCCAACAAGGACGTTGTTATCTCTTAGCCAGGACAAGACGTGTTTCCAAAAATCTGAAGATATCTTACAGGAGAACAATAAATGCTCGACGGATTCCGCAGCCTCCTGACAGAAAGTACAGCTTGGTGATTCAACCAGACCAATGCGACTGAGTTTTTCATTCGTAAAGACAATGCAATTTAGGATCTTGTATTGAAATTCCCTGATCTTAGATTCTAAAGTGGTTTGAAAGGCTAAGGAATAAACTTTCTGCCAACTGATTACAGTGTTTGGGTACTTGTTGGTTAATTTTTGTTTAGCAGTGGGTGGAATCTGTTTTTTCCGCAGAAAAAATTGGTAGATCTGTTTAGAAGAGGCGTCAGAAATTGGTACTAAATTGTCACTTTCCATCCTTATAGTTGGGATATTTGGAAGAGGGTCACTCACTGACGCATCCACAGAGGCTTTCACAACAGAACGCCATTCTGCAGGAATTGAGTTGATAATACTCATGAGAAAAAATCTTTGTTCTGGATTTACAAGTGGGTTGGTACCATACGAGAAGGAATGGTTTTCCGTTATCAAATCTCCTATCTTTACAAAGCCTAAATTTACTATGTCCCTTCTGTACATTGATTTTTTGTCATAACAGAGAAATTGGTTATTCCAGATGAGCTCATTAATTATTTCTCGGTAACTACTTGGTGTTATCCCGTTTAAATCTGACCACGCATCAAAGCATTCCTTGTAATAATCCGGCAGGCTGATTTTCAATTTAGAAGTGTGAAAATTACAATGTAAAACAAAACGTCCTCCAACTGGTGAAAGAAGCTTGTCTAGAATTGTTTTCCAAGTGCTTTGATAATCTTCCAAAAATTTCTTTAAACACGTTATTCGTTTTGCACCAATCATCGAGTCAATGTCCAGCATCTTGAGTCCACCCATTCCAATGTCAGAAATTAGTGCATGGCGCTTCACTTTATCTTTTCCGTTCCAAATAAAACTGTAAAGAATTGAGTTCACCTCCTTAATTAATTCCTTAGATGTCGGTATAACAGATGCTCTAAATATAAACTTCGGGATAGCAAAAGTTTTGACTATTTGTATTCTTCCTAAAAGGGAGAGGCCTCTCCATTTCCATAGACTGACTGATTTTTTTATACTTTTTCAAAGTTTGCGCCTAAAATTAAAAGGTTTGTCGCCTTTGTCTTCCGTCAAACCAAATATATTCCCAAAATTTTGATAACTACGCACAAATTGGTGTTTTGGAAAGTCTGATTTCTTGCAAGGAATTATTCCCTAAAGCTAAGATTTCAGTTTTTTCACCGTGTTCACTTTAATTCCAGAACACTCACCAAAAGATTCAAGAACGGGCAACACAATGTAAATAGGATGTTTTTTGGTCTTTTAAGATGCCAGGTCATGTCATCTTGCAAACAGGGATAGTTTTGCTGCACTTCGTCTCCTATTTTTAAGTCCCCTGTATACCTACACTATCCTCTCCTATTCCTAATAGCTAAAGTCTCAAGCGTTTAATATAACAAGGTAAGGATAGAGAGTGGGTCTCCGTTGTCCTGACTCCGCTCCCTAATGGACAAGGAACCTAGTCGTAAAACCATTATTGCATTACCCAGTCTGGATGAATGCTTGTAAAGAACACGTATCCACTGGAGATAAAAGATGGACGCACAATTAAATTTTTTTTATGCAGAGTCCCTAATTAAGAAATTGAAATTCAACTGTAATTCGAACGCTTTTTTCAAAGTCGATTGGCTACGCAAAATTCCCGACCATCCATTTCGTTTAGAATAATCAACAATAGTCGTCGATTGGGGAAAAATCTTAACTGCATCAAAAATGGACCTCCCTTTGGACAATGCATTTTGATTTGAGATGAATTAAAATTAGGCAAAACTTTTTACTAGGCGATTTGCCAAAACTTGTGGAAATTACTTTGGTATCGACATTTTATTAGTCGGTATGGTCGCCAATTTTTAATTAATCTCTATCTTTTCCTTTTTTTTCCAATTGAAGTGGTAATTATAGCCTGTTTTTGGGAATTGGAGAGGTTCTCCAAACGCGAAGAATAGTTAACACCATCCACAAGATGTTTGGGTTTCCACACGGAACATCAAAGGCCAAAAGCCACGTAAAATTCAATTGGTAGTCCGTCGTTTACCACGGAGTTTTCATTCTTTTTAAAGGATTGGAGAACTTTTAAAACATTCATTATACTCTCTCCTTCCCCTGAACACCTACTTACGATGTAATTCTTCAGTCAAAGATTTGGAAGAAAATTACAGAACTGTTTACCAATAAATTCCAGGCAACATGATACCAAGATCAGTAACACTCAGGGTAAACTACTCTCGCAAGATTACAGCATCTTCGATGAACTAATGTTTTACAAGCAGAATACGATAGATCTCTCTGATTATATTACTCAGGGTGCTATTATCCGTTTCCCGTGCAAAATTGGTATGAAAAAGGTGAAAAAAAATTAACAAGTATGTGCCTTCAATTTAGAAAAAAATCAAATAAGACAAAAAGCTGTTGTACGATACATTGTTACAGGTGACGGATACAACTACAACTAATCCCAAAACAATTTGAATCTCTGGAGAATTGTTTTTTACTCCAGCTCTTAGGGGAGGAAATAGCGTCATTTCGTGCGTGACATTTTTAGGAAGACTAGAAAGAATTCCACGGTGAACGGGGAGGGGTGTACTAACGTAGAGAGATGTCAGATACAGTACAAATGACTGCTTTTAAAGTTCTCCAATCCTTTCAAATAAAACTCGCTGGGAACGACGACTAACCATAAGAATTGTACGTGGCTTTGTGGCCGTTGATCGGAAACATCTTGGGATTGGGGGGGGACTATTCAGTGGAGGTTTGTGGAACTCTCCAATTCCCAAAAACAGGCTATAATTACCAATTGAAAAAAGGAAAAGAGAGAGATTAATTAAAACTTTGGCGACTATATCGCGATAATGTCGCTACCAAAATCATGTCGGCGGCGTGTTGCCAGCGCACGAACAAGTTTGGCGAATGGAGGGTCACAGACACACGAGCATTTGTCAGGTAGGTCCATATTGGGGGAAGTGCGCAGCATCACAGATGTGGTGTGTGGTGATAATTCTAACGAAGGGTGGTCGGAATTTTGGTAGCAATCACTGTGAAACGGCAGACAGGGAAGTGCATTGCTTAATTAGGCTCTGCATAAGTTAATTTGGCCATCTTGTTATGCAGTGGAGACTGTTTCTGGCACGGCAGCCGTGGGAATGAAGAAAAGGGTTGACACGGGCCGGGGCCGAGGGAAGGAAGCAACAGGGAACCCACTCTCTCCTGACCTTTTTAGATTAACGCTTGAGACTTAGCTATTAGAATAAGGAGGAGAGTATATAACAGGGACGTAAATAGAGACCGAAGTTATCAAACTATCCCTGTTTGCAGATGACTACCGCATCTTAAAAGACCAACATCCTATTTAAGGTGTTGGGCGTGCTTGATCTTTGGTGTGGGTTACTGGATTAAAAGTGACGATGAAAACGATCTAGCTTCGGGAATAATTCCGTGCAAAATCAGACTTTCCCAAAACCAATTTTTGCGTAGTTATCACAATTTTGGGAATATATTTTGGTTATTGACGTAAGACAAAGGGACAACCTTAATTTTAGGGAAACTTTGAAAAGTATAAAAAAATCAGTCAGTCTATGGAAATGGAGAGGCCTCTCCCTTTTAGGAAGAATACAAATAGTCAAAACTTTTGCTATCCCGAAGTTTATATTTAGAGCATCTGTTATACCGACATCTAAGGAATTAATTAAGGAGGTGAACTCAATTCTTTACAGTTTTATTTGGAACGGAAAAGATAAAGTGAAGCGCCATGCACTAATTTCTGACATTGGAATGGGTGGACTCAAGATGCTGGACATTGACTCGATGATTGGTGCAAAACGAATAACGTGTTTAAAGAAATTTTTGGAAGATTATCAAAGCACTTGGAAAACAATTCTAGACAAGCTTCTTTCACCAGTTGGAGGACGTTTTGTTTTACATTGTAATTTTCACACTTCTAAATTGAAAATCAGCCTGCCGGATTATTACAAGGAATGCTTTGATGCGTGGTCAGATTTAAACGGGATAACACCAAGTAGTTACCGAGAAATAATTAATGAGCTCATCTGGAATAACCAATTTCTCTGTTATGACAAAAAATCAATGTACAGAAGGGACATAGTAAATTTAGGCTTTGTAAAGATAGGAGATTTGATAACGGAAAACCATTCCTTCTCGTATGGTACCAACCCACTTGTAAATCCAGAACAAAGATTTTTTCTCATGAGTATTATCAACTCAATTCCTGCAGAATGGCGTTCTGTTGTGAAAGCCTCTGTGGATGCGTCAGTGAGTGACCCTCTTCCAAATATCCCAACTATAAGGATGGAAAGTGACAATTTAGTACCAATTTCTGACGCCTCTTCTAAACAGATCTACCAATTTTTTCTGCGGAAAAAACAGATTCCACCCACTGCTAAACAAAAATTAACCAACAAGTACCCAAACACTGTAATCAGTTGGCAGAAAGTTTATTCCTTAGCCTTTCAAACCACTTTAGAATCTAAGATCAGGGAATTTCAATACAAGATCCTAAATTGCATTGTCTTTACGAATGAAAAACTCAGTCGCATTGGTCTGGTTGAATCACCAAGCTGTACTTTCTGTCAGGAGGCTGCGGAATCCGTCGAGCATTTATTGTTCTCCTGTAAGATATCTTCAGATTTTTGGAAACACGTCTTGTCCTGGCTAAGAGATAACAACGTCCTTGTTGGAACAATGGATGAGTCAGATTTGATCTTTGGAAAGTTCAACATTGTAAATGACTTCATTTTAATCAATCACATTCTGTTATTAGGGAAGTATTATATCTACAGTAGGAGATGTCTGAATAGCGTACCTACACTTAGAGGCTTTATAGCGAGAACAAGGCGTGTTTACAATATCGAGCTCCATATCGCTAGGGAGAAAAACAAGCTTCTTGCGCATTTTAAAAAGTGGGAGAAGTTAATCAATGCAATAATACAATGATAATTAGATAGCCTCGACCAGCAAAGCCTTATATTCATTTAATTTTATACAGTAGCATCGCATTTGTTTGTTTTTTATTTCCTTTTTTTGTTGTTGTTTTTTCACTCATATCTCATTATTTATCATTTATTTATTTAGTTATTTAGTTTCCTTCTGAGTACTCGTTGCTGTTATTGTCTGTGAAGTTGTAACAATTGTAATTTGTAATTTAGATATCTAATATCGAAAATCAATAAAAACTATTAAATAATAAAAAAAAAGTGAAAAGTGGTCAAGGGTAGGGGAGTTATCCCTAGCAGAGCGTTTACAAGGCAGCTAGTGTTACCCTGGCGCTGGGGTGACCCTTGGTTACTTTGGTGCTAGGGTAAGGGTTGCCCTATCTGTTCGATATTGTAAGGTGAACAATGCCCCTGTGTCCAGGGCATATATCGATGGTAGAATGACTTAAGGTGTAACTTCGAAATGTCGCGTGAAACTTCCACTGTCTCAGTTGTTGTTTTTGCACTATGATTGTTTATGTCATTTTTATAGGGGCACATTATTGTGGGTCATCCAAGAGTAAAAGCCCATACTACAATTTCATTGGTCGTCCGTCAATGTTAAACGAGCACCCTTTGCATCGAAAACAAGTTTCACTAGATTCCCTGAGTGAGGAGCCGGCAACAGCTGCTCTTCATGACGCTTGATCTCCGTGCGCTCTTCAGCCACGCGTTGCTTCACATCTCCACCTTCAGCCAGTTGTTGCACTTGCGCGTGAGATGAAAATGCCTTGTTGCTTTTGCAAAAATGAGCTGAGTTCTTTTCCTGTGGGTACTCTTCCTTAGTCGATATCAGTGCACCATCAGTATTGGGTGTTGTCTTTTCTGTGAATCCGAATTGGTAAATGGGAGTACAATTGAATGTTTATAGCATTTTCATAGGCATCTTTTAGATTATGTACATGTAGGAGACACCCTATAGAAAACGTGCGATAAAAACCCTAGCCTTTACGTCTATAACTTGAATAAACACCGAGTTATCTACCAGAAGATAGACAACTAAGCGCAGCCGAGTTGACTCTCGCTCGTAGACAGCAACGAGGGCCAATCACCTTCTAATTGCTTCTAGTATAAATTTACCATAGTTTGATTCTTGCATTAAAAATGTCAAGTAACGCGTAGAAAAAAACTCTTTTACTGTGTTACATCAGGCAATTCAAAGAGTTTCAAATATGCGCGCATGTTTATGCACTGATGCATAAATCACGATTACAGTCACGTGTTCTATCGGTGGATAGAAAACATTAATTAAGCCAATCAAATTTACGGATCTGAGTCACGATAGACAATGGAAGATTTTTACTAAACTCGGAAAATACTTCCTTTTAATGCAACATCGGGCGTTTTACATTCAACCAAAAATCCTGAAAACCACGAAACGAGTAGAAATTATCACAAGTAGTATGGTCATTTCGTGGAAGAGTTTCATGTATAAAATCCGATGATAATTAAATTTCCTAACAGCGAATCATTCAACTGAAAATTTTAGAAATTTTGGGAGTAAAGCCAAATGGATCTAAAATTCCCGGCAACAAATTTCCTATAATTTCAGTGTTCCCTAGCCTGCGTAGAAAGAGTTTCCGCAGGGTTGGGGAGCCAAGAAAGACCGACCGGGGTTTGCGATGTTTTGCTACGAGAAAAATAGCACGAGAGCAAATGTAAGACCCTTACCCCAAGGAAACGCTTGCTACGCAAGCTAAGTATTCCCCACTAGGTTATCCTCTAGTCCGGAATCTCTGGGAAATGCCGCTCCAAGAAACTGCTCCGAAAATTCAAGCCGGAATATTTAATCGAATGGAAATCGCACGATCAACTTGTAGAACGTAGAACCTCCAAGAACAACAAAAATTAACTCTTTTTTAAAATAATAAACAGAAATACCTAAAAAAAATTGTACTAAAAACTCCGTACTGGGAGTCGTGTTTCAATACTGACTCAGAGTAGGCCTGAATCGATGGGCAATGGCCTTTTCGGTCGGTTGGTTGTTTTCAAGAGTCAGTAATGCCGATGGAGTGGTTCGGGCGCTTTACGAGAAATCCAGAGGAGAGGTTTTTTACTTGAGTGTTGAAAAGTATTGGTTGTGCAGCGCTGCTGTACACCACTGACTTAAATAAAAACCCAAAAATCCCGCGCCAAGTTGCAATCAAATTAGAGGAAAGACCAAAACCAATTAAATTTGCATGACTCATTCGAACACGCTTTCCCGCGCTTTGAGTCAGCAACTTATATTTACTTCGAGTTAATTGGTTCAGTGGCCAGTGAGCTGATTTGGTTTTGGTTTTACAACACTTAAATACTCTACCGTCAAACGAAATCCGATTTTGATTTTTGCTGGCCAGAGACCCGAGTTGAGCTCCTTCGCCAAGCTTGTTCCCGCTAGGGTTGAATCGTTAACACTCGCCGAGGGTAACCAAAGGCTCTTTTAACTGGTCGACATGATCAGGTATTAAGTAAAAAAAACCAACAAATATACTGAACCGCCACTTAACACACTGAAACATTGAGTTGCGACTTTTGTTAGACCGAAAAATTTTTGAACTTTAAACATAGTTTTCAAAATATGAAGTCGATTGCATAACGATCGACCGCCGGTTGTGGTATCCATAAAACCAATTCGATTCATTCTTTTAAGAATTTTCCACACTGAATATATCAAGGTTGAAATAAAAGAGAATCAGATAAGGAAAACAAAGAAGGGAAATGTTTTAACATACCTTCTACAGACGGTGTTTTGTCCATTTCCTTTGCTCAGATGTTCTCGGTTCAGCCTAAACACAAAGTGTGATGTCTGTGTTTGGTCGGAGAGTAACTGCCTTATTAAGGATTTAAGGATATATGTCTTGCGCAGCCCTGGTAAAGGTGCGCTAAGCGGAAGTTATGGCAATGTGACGTTGTTATATAATACTTGTGAGGTTATTTTTTAATCAATTTCCATGGCAATTGATTCTGTTTGTTTTTGTTTTCAATTAATTTTCCAGTACCATGAATACCATGTCAGTCAAAGGTTTAAAATGATTTTTTTCACGTAGCGGTTGCAAACCACCTACACCATCATAATTACGCCTGACCTCTTCTGTGTGAACTTGTTAACTCACGCCAGAACATCAAGCGCTAGGTCTTTTCAAAAAATCAGGGGTGAATTTAAAGGGGTAAAGGTTGTGTACATTTGGCAGAGTTGGATTGGTACGTGATTGTAATAACGAGTAATTAGCTACAATAAATGTGGGATTGGTGGTTTAACACGGTTTTCAATTTAACTCCCATTTTCAAATTGCAACATTTTGAATTTTTGACATTCCTCATTGATTCTGGAACTCCAAGATACCAGCCTTCCCACATCTCCCTTGAAAAATCCGGGATAAGCCCCAAAAAACCATGAACATAATAAATGTAAAGACTGGGACAACAGCGTATAACCGTCGGGAAATGTTAATCTTTCGATACCCAAGTCTACTGACACTAATGTAAGGTATGGGCATCAGCCAAGCACTGAACCCATGATATTCGTGCTAGGGCTGACTCAAAAGAGTATTTGCGGCAAATTGGGAAAGTAAACTTTAACAGTTAGTAAATTGGTTAATACAGCTTACTTCAAGAGACCATAATCTTGCTTACTTAGAGTAGATATTTTAAAAGCTTGTTATTGTTTTGAATGGTCAACTGATTACTTGTGCATCAGTAGGATTTTAATGCTGAGATTTTAACTTCCAATGTAATTGACTCGTATATTATTATTTTTGGAGCTAGAGAAAGCTTTCTCGTCTCCTCGCGGTTTCGCTGCTCGATGTCGCGCTCGCGGCTACGGTGCTTCAATTCCCGCCTGTGCTCCAACGTGAGCTTGCTCGCAGGTTAAGGAAAGACCCCCTGTCCCACTCAAAAAGGTTACAAATAGGGATATTTGATTTTTTACAGAAAGAGACTGGAGCCAAGAGTGTTTCAATCGCATAATATAGTAGGTGCCATGCTGTTTCTTTTGTGATTTACATTTCTGGTGCCAAGTTTGAGGATCACTTCCCTAATATTTACGGAGATATTCTTGATTCAGTATATGACGTCATCACTTCTCATTTGCATAATACATAAACTTGAATAGCTCTAAAACGAAAAAAATATATTCCAAAAAGGAAAACGCCATTCCTCTTTGCTTTGAAAAGTTTTTCAAATAAGCAGCAATTATTTTTACTTCATAGCCTTTTAAAGTAATACTTCGGAAAAAACTTGACAGGTAGAAAATGTCAAGCATGTAGAACAATATCACATAAAGTTTGTGAAAAATCGCACTATTTAAAGCGACGTGGACGTAAAGCGAAGACCTATGGTGTATAACTGAACAACAACAGTGAGAGGTGTTCCGGATCATCAAGATCCACAAAGGAAAACAAAAACATTCTGGGTTAAAGTGCCCATATCGTCAAAATTTTGTTTTCTTATCTGGTTTTGTGTATCACCCAATGAACTTCTACGAAAAAAAAAACATTTGGATAAGATGCAATCTTTTGTAGAAATTTTAAAAACGTTCAAATTTGCCTCCATTTTGGTCCACCATTCGCACCTTTCTTCCCTTGCTTTGGAATGAGTTGTGACGTAGATTAAGGAACACGTGACTTTAGGCTTGACTTTTCTCGCTTGTTTTACCTCTGTAAATTTATCTTAGTAGTTCATACAAAATGCTGGAAAGGAGCATCTTGCATGGACTACGAAGCTAAATTTACAGAGGTAAAACAAGCGGGAAAAAACATCAGGCCTGAAGTCACACGTTCCTGCATCTACGTCACAACTCTGAGCATGTCGATCTTGTGATCAGCGGCAAGGGGAGACCGCAAGAAAATAGGATTTTCACATTTGTAAAAAAATCGCTTTTTATCCAAATCGAAAAATTTCTTCGCCGAAGTTCACTGCATGAAATATAGGATCAGATGGCAAAATAAAAAATTTAACGATAAGACTTGGAACGTGCAGATAGATCAATGACTGTCACTGTTATGGTCATCTGCATGGTCATCTAAAGTCAGTTGAACCGAACAGAGACTACATGCACAGTTTAAATACGGCTTTCCTTACCCAGTGTAAAAGAGTGACACAAGTGGGTCATTTCTCCAGCATAAATCACTATTTGCATTCCTACAAACTGCACACGTTCCTGAAACGTTCAGTGAATAGGGAGCTGAAGCAAACCACCACCACGACGGGAACGAGACGTCACTAAACAAAAGGTTTAATGAGCAATAGCTGCGAGTTATAAATCTTTGTACATTTCTTTGACGTCCTCTGCCAAAAAACAACGTGAAATGACCAAGTTCTGCGTAAGTGTTTACGGAACGCGGACGACGGCATCTAATTTTTCGTATATATTTCCATTTGGAATTATACGCCGTCGTTGCATATTTAGCTTCAGCACGGTTTTAACGCCATAAGCATACCGAAAAGATCCAGGCGATCGCGAATTTTGCTTGTAGAATATAAGGTCGTGTTCTATTGGGATCAACCGTTTCAGGTTGGTTGGGTTGGTTGAGTTGTTTCGTGTTCTATTGGCAAAAAACCGTTTTCGGTTGGTTTGGTTGCTCAACTTTTCCAACCCGCATCATACTGGGTTGAAACGGTTGAAAAAGAATTGGTAGCGACTGCTGTTGTTTTCGCGGGCGCTAATAGTTGCTACTTGCGTGATTGATTGCGTATTTGTTCAATCACTGCTCGCGTGGCGCTCCTTGCGAACAAGAAAGACGAAAATTACGTTTGAAACGATCGTCTGACAAATTTGCTACAACTTCCTCTACGTATCCACGAATTCTAACAGCAGGTTTGCGTGCATGCTCAAAACACAAGGCTGCCAATCCTTCAAGTTCATCCTCTGATTCATTTTTAACGACATCTTCTTCTAAAACTTCCGAGATAACAAAAGAGAAAACAGCAAGAGAACAGTGAGCAACCAACCCGCCATCATGTTACTCCGTGGATCCTCGGACAGGAAGGTTACACGGTAGTCTAATAATGACTATTCCCAGGAGTGACCGCGTTTCGACCGAAAATGGTTGGAAAAGTGTTCTATTGGAAAACGTCAACTGCGTTAACCTAAACCGCTTTCGGTTGAAACGGTTGATCCCAATAGAACACGACCTTAGTGCATTTTCCACCAAGCGTCGTCCTCGACGTCGTCGTTGTCGTTGCTAAAGCTCTCTAATTTCTGAATTGGAAGAAACAGCTTGCAGCATTGCCATAATGTTTATCTTTCTTGACCGTTAAATTGTTGTCGAACATTTGATCTTATAAAATTTACGTGTACTTCGTTCCTGTCAGTATACATGCAAGGTACAAATTCTTATTGATCTACTCTCATTTAACATGGCGGTCAGGCTAATATTAAGAACACGTGACTTAATTTGGCCTCGTGACTTAAGTGTACGCGAGCTCAGGCGAGCTACTCTACAGGCGTTTACATAAAACAAGAAAGAAACAAATCGCCAAAGTAATTCTCTCTGAAAGTTGAATTTAGTGATTTGAAATAAATCGACAATCGAGAATACCTAGTATAGCAGGAGAACTCGAATTTTCGTGGCGAAGACTTGTAGAAGGGATCGAATCCTCATCCGTATGCCGAGTCTGACATGGAAACCAGTTAGCGGCGCCAAGAGACTATGATCTCTTGCGGCGCAAGGATTACTGGGAGAATAAAATGGCGGAGACCAGTGTGTCTGAAATCGATATATCATATTCTAATATTTCGCTATGAAAATGTCGTTTGGACATTTGTAACGTGCCAGGGCAAACCTAGTGAAAGCTTGGAAGGTAGATGTCCTAGTGGTCTGATGAACTGTGGTAAAATACCTTCTGATAAGATTCGATTCACTGCATAAAGAGTTAGCATTACAGTTATGACGTGTAGATAAAATTTCGTCTCTTACAGCCAAGAGCACACCCCTACCTTTTCATTAACGCCCTTGAACGAGTCCAACGTAGGGCCTCGAAATACGCGCTCCCGATGTCATCTAGGGGCTCTCCGTACGACGAAAGACTTGCAATGCTGGGGTGGTCCAGTCTTAATCAAGGAGGTCTTATTTATCTTTGCCAGAGTACTACAAGACTATTCATGGTCTCAATAGCCTCAAATGTTACAGTAGAAAAAGATCGAATAATTCATTAAAATTAAGACAGCCATTAGCTAGAATAAATTTTTCTTTGCATTCGTTCTTTATCAGAATTATTAAACAGTAGAATGCTTTCCCTAAAGAGATAATACATGAACTGGTTTTTAGCATTTTTCGAAGTAAACTTAGAAACTACTTTTTAGCCCTGCTTAATTATTCTTAAATTTTGTATTGTAGCATATTTATAAATTTTACACGGTAATTTATATATATATATATCTAACTGGATTTGTAAAAACGTTGCTAAAGATCTGCACCCCTATCACCCTTATTTCACTATGATTTCACTAAACTTTTAGGCCGCCTCCACGCCATGTAAACGGGCAAAAATAAAGAAAGGATGGCAATGAAAGCAAGATAAACGTGCAAAGGAAGGAAAAAAGCACTGACTTTCCTTTTAATTTTTATATCGTCACCTTTGGAGATAGTTTCTGGCGAGAAAAAAACGCCCGCCTGAAGCGCTACGCAAGGGCAATTCTATAGCATCGTTTTTATGAATCTAGACAGATATATATATATGTATTTTATTTTGTATTTTATGTAGGGCGCGTCCTCGATGGGGTTAACCTCCGACGCTTCCTTTCAGTATGTATCATTTACATAATTATTAATTTCATGTTTCACGTTTATAAACTGGGTCGTCAAAGTTTTCTGGAGCCAGACAAGTAATTGATGTAATTTGAAATGAAGTGTTCTTACGAAGGACCTTAGCATGCGGTACTCATAATGCCGCCTTGGAATGTTATGTCTGACCGGAGCAGGAGAGCAGCAAATCAACTGGGTCCCTGAAAAGGACTGATCAACTTTGGAAAGCCAAGCCATTTGCAGCATTTACTAAACTCCCATCGGCATATTATAAATTGACAGTGGAGATGTAAAAAATATGGCGGATAAGTCTACCAAGTTAACCACTTTTATAATTTGAGAGGCATTGTAAAATAAATGCACGTAAGTAAGCTCAATTAATTTTAATGTACTTGTTGTTTAAATTATGAAAAATATATAAAGATCTAAATATTTTAAATTAATCAAGCTAAATCAGGTCTCTTTCCTTTAATTTGAAATTTATTACGGCACTGAGAATATATTTCTAGATAGGTTTGTTCGAGGTTTGCTTTTATTGTTATATCTTCAGTAATATTCATGCTGCCTTGCAATTATTTATTACTACTATTGTTTTAATAGTAACTGTTCGGTGTATTGGTAATTCTTTCTTTGATAGTATATAGTAGTATATTTGAGATTATGGTGACTCACATGTATATACTAGTATTGGTAAAATATTGGCTTAGTGCAAGAGTGTTTTTGGATAACTTAGCTTTCAAGTCTATACTGAGAGACTGTTGCTAAGTTTAAGTTTGTATCACTTGAGTGAAGTAAAATTGTCTAGAGTCGTCTTGAGTCGCCTAAAATCGCCTCAAATCGGCAGAGTCGCAATGTTTTTTCTGCCAGTTTTGCTTAATATTAAATATAAGGAAAACCAGGAAAAAATTCCGGGTCCTAGGTGGGATATGAACCCACGCGCGTACGACCTTCCATGATCTAGTCGGATGCTCTAACCACTGAGCTACTGCAGCTGGAGACGGCTGGACTGGAACCGCATCACGCGGCTACATGCACAGCAATGTAATGACTGGCACACAAGAAGTCACTAACAACATCGCCCAAAGTCGTCATAAGTTATGACGGGTCAAGGTCCCGGAGTAGAGCCAGAAATCATGATTCAAGCTTGGTAGTAGCCCTTTGTGCCAAAAATGCGTGAATTTCAGAGCTTTTAGACTACAAACGTTATAAATTGTGAGAACATCTAATAAGTTTAGCAAGGGCAGTGCGCTTTCAGCCGCTTGCTTTTAGTTAGGTTTGTATAAAGACTCTGAGATAAATATGATTAACCAGCGATACAATTAGATCCTTGGAGAGTTAATCGCATTTTGAACGAGGTCTCTGTATATGATTGTTACTCAGGGATTCCCGCGAGTATCTTTTAGGTCAGTGGTACGGTGAGGTTTCATGGGATTCCTGGAATTGCCAGTTAATTATCAGTGATTTCTCAACCATATTAGCTAAAACTGTGGCCCATTTCTCAGTAAACTCATGCAGAGTAAATGCCATCATCGAGATCGTGGACGCACATTCGGTGTACTGAAAGTAGAAGGCTAGAATTTTCGTATTAACACTATCGTGTGTTGTTTAGGATTTTACGCTTCACTTGTTTAACGCTCCGAGAGAACACTTTCATACGATGGTGGATAAGGATTCGTATCTGTCTCCTGTTCTTCATCTGTGTAACATGGGGGAGCTACACACAGCGTTTGCGTAGTTGCGTCAATGGTGTCGTCATTCGTGGTTACTTCTTCGTAAGACGGTGGACGGCCAATCATTCTCGTCAAAAGAAAGTTGATTTCTCTTCTCGATGACGATAAATTACCAGTCTGTGACTCGCCGTTGTCGCTCTGTCGTTGTCGCAATATTAACTCGATCAACTCAACACTTTGGGTCGTAGAACTTTGAAGCTCGTTTATTCGCATCACACCTTCCGACGCTTGTGTTCTCCTTTTGAAATAACGCCACCAAAATAAACAGATTGCGGCCATCAATCCGAAAGTACACATAGTATACCCTCCTGTTTTCATTTGCAAGCTGTCAGCTGTGACTCCAATAACCACTAATGAAAGTCCGCCCAGAATCAGCACTGTGATAGCGATAGCTGTCTTCAGCTGACAGGAGCTGTGTGTAATAAGCCGTCTCTGGTAACCACTGTACCAAACTTCGCTTAATTCGTCCATGTTAAGGTTATTGTGACAACTATTATGGTTATTGAAAGAATTTTCGGTGTTGCTTGAATTGCTGTAATTTACATACAACTGAGTATAAACTACTGTGGCAAACGAAATATACCGACCCCCGGTAAACACCCCATGTAGTAAAACAAGTACGAGGTGTTTAAAAGACGTTACTTTCGCTCTTGTCGATGTAGATTGCTCGTAGAAAAGCTCTCGCTCCCGGCGCACTCTCTGATATTAACTGTGAACTTGAACTTTATTCAGGGTCTACGCTTGTCACACTGACTAAATCATGAATTTGTTTGTCGGTAAAACAGCCTTCGGCGGTCCGTTGATGCGTTTAAATATTAAGATAGATATTTCTCAGCATGCAAAGCGATTATCAGTAACGATGGTCAGGTGATCTCGTTGTCGAGGGAGGAAATAAGCGAGATCGCTGTAAAACTACCGAAGACCATACAGTTCAAATCATCACGAAGGCCACAATGCCGGATATATTAAGCTTTCTGAGGAGTTCACACAGACGATTTCCGTATTAATTAGGTACGGAATTAGGACTGAGTTAGTGTTAAAATTTATCGAGAGAACTCAAAGTCTAGTTGCAGAGTGGAGTTCATAGGTTTTAAGTTTTATCATTTGCCGCTGTCTCTGAAAGAATACTGACTGAGACTGCTGGTATGAGTGCCTTCGTGTTAAACGCCTGTGAGATGTAGTTGGTATTATTTAAAATATGCAATGAGTCGTGTAACGGTTCCCTGAGCATTCTAGTTAATTCGGAAAACTTCTGAGCTGCTCATGATCTTGCAACCTTAGATCCGACTTATGACTTGGATTTTACGCATCAAAAATGGAGAAGAAACGGGCTTAATTTCAAAATGTCAAATTACGGCTTTTTTTATTTAAAACGATGAAGTTCTAACGATATAACAGAGATCTATTAAGTGGTCCATTACAATGATCCCATTGTGAAGTGTAGTTCTATGTCACCATGAGCTTAAAAATACCTGCGGATGGTTGATAAAAAACGCTGTAGATGGTTGATACAGACCTAAAACATGTGGAATATCAACCTATTAATGATCCTCTCCCATTTCCACAAATACATCAATATATGAAAAGTGAATGAATAGACTACAAACTTTAAGGTAGAGCAAACACCAGTCGAGGTGAACAGCAACTAAGAACATGCATCTGTTGAAACCTCAGAATATTTTCCATTCGTTAAGAGTCTCGTGCACCAAAATGTTAGTAGTGGTCGGGGTCGAAAAGATCGATAGTGCCCAACACCAGGTCACATACTTTGCATGGCTTTTGATCGTTATTTATCCAAGAGATAGTACATAGAGATGTATAACTCCAAGGTGCCTTGTAAATAAGCAAATGGATCACATAATAAATCACAGCTATCTCTGGGGGTGATAAGTTTCAGGTTTTTCGCCAGAGTGATAACCTTTAATGCTCTCACATAAAGAAGACGACCTCCGTTTCACATGTAATCGTACCAAATCGGTTTGATCGAAACAACACGGCACAGTAAATTTTCACGTAACGAACGTTCGATATCATATCCGTTGCATATTGCATGGGCGCCCCTGATTTTGTAGGGTTGTTCATGTGGTACACACAAATGCACCTTGTGCAGCGGATGCATGTTGGATTACTGTGAAGTTTAATGCTGAACTGAAACAATCTTGATTGCTGTGTCGGTGAGAATAGTAATGGCACTGAAACTTTACTTGGCTTAATGCTTCCACGTAAAAAAGACTTAGGACCTTCTGTTTCAAATATATCATCATACCAGCCAAGCAAAGTTTCAGTTTCATTACTTTTTCACCGACACAAGAGTCAAGCATTCAACATGCACTACTTCACGATGTGCATTTGTGTGTACCACGTGCACAGCCTTGCGATTTCAGAGGCACTGATTCAATACGCATGAGGATTTTTTTTACTTTCGTGATGTGGAAATTTACTGCTCCGTACCGTCAAGGATGAGACCGAATAGACCGTTACTGCGACCTTGAAAACTAATCATACTTTCCTTAGTCTTTACTTCAAACGTCATTTGGATTTTTTAAATACTCCTTTACCGTGGAAGTGAATGACCATCAGGGAGCTTAAAGGCCCTGGCAAACGAGGGCCCATTGTTGCTCATGATGTTTCTTGGGCGCGCAAACGCGCGGGACACAAAATGAATGTTGTGTTTCCATGTTGCGCAAACTGGGAAACATTTGTTGCGGACACAAAATTTGTGCCCGCAACAAATGTTGTGCGCGCGTGCAAACGGGGAAACATTGGTGTTGGCAACAATGTTTCCGCAACAATGTGTCCTCGTTTGCCATGGCCTTAAGAAAACCACGAAGGCAACGGCAGTGGTAACGTCGCTAAACAAAAGGTTTAATGAGCAGAACAATAGCTATGCACGTGCGTTATAACTCCATGCGTTTTGGCTTATGATGAAAAATAAAGAAACGAGAAAGGAAAATGTGCCTCTTTGACCACTCTTTTGCGCATAATTTTTTTGTTTTCCATTTTTTCGCAAAACCCAAGCTTGAATTCCGAGAAAATATGATGTTCTTTCGAATTGTTTTAAAACCCAGCAATTACAATTATCTCTCGAGGAGAAAAGTTCTTTTTTCGCGGCACCGGAAGTAATGACGGAATTTTGAGCGGCCTGCTACCTAAGCATTGTTGGCCAGGCTACTAAGGCAACTTACATTTGTTGGTCGGTGGGAGTACACAATAATTTTGCCAGTCTTCGCATCGTGGAAGGTAGCGCCGGAGCTATAGTGGCCGCGAGTCATATAAAAGCCGTCGAACTGGATTTTTTCTCCACGTCGAACTGCTTCAGTTCTTGCTTTTTGCACGCTCCAGTCGGCGATCCTTTTTACGTACGGTGCAGTCCATTCAACAATATGGATCTACTGTGAGTGAAACTGACGTGATCCAGACCGAGAGCCCCGAGAATGTTGTGGTAATCTTTGAAATATTGCCCATTGACAAGGAATGAAAGAGCAACGAAATTACGTTGGGCGAGTTGTGACTTTAACGAAAGGAATGCTACTCTTCAAGTTGACTTTTTTCGCACATCGACTACACTCGAATTCGAACTCTTCAACCTTTTTTTTGTTTCACCGAACAAAATTTGAATTCAGTTTCTTTTTCACAGTCACAGTGTTGTAGATTACTTTACTACTGTTAAGCTTAAGTATGTTCTCAAGCGAGGTTGATGTTGTATTAGGAGAAGTTGTCTATCACAAGTTTCGAGCTCACCATTATCGTAGTCAAGTTTTCTATCCGGCCGAGTGGATAGCACTTTTGATGTAAAAATGAAATTCTTGGAATAGAGCTGCTTTCAAAAACAATTTACAAGCCTCTTTGCTCACCGTCTGCTGGCCTCTGCTGCTCCTTGCTGTCTTTGGTGAGTGGCCGTTGCAATTTAGTGGCCTGGATAGCTTCGTTTATTTGTATTAAGCTCATGTCTAAACAGTGTCGGAAGGACAGTTCACGGACACAGGTTCACAAGGTCGCACAGTTTTATCGCAAAAGACTTCAGGGAGTTTCGGAGCGGTCAAAAAGGCCGCGAACACAGAGTTTGCAGGTGGTTATAGCGTAATACTAATTTTAGTTTGTGTCTCCGCATCTTTGAGATTTCGATTCCTAACCTGACACTGGAAATCGTGTGCTGTCGCCTTTTCGAAATTTCCCCATCAACATGTAGCCATCGCTGCGGCTTTCCATACGTGGATGAAGTTTTCAAGCAAAACAGCTAAGTTTAAAAAATAAAGACCCCACTTACATTTTGTAACCGTAAAGAAGTACATTAATAAAAAAAAAATGTAAGCAAAAAGTGTTTTTCGTGTTTGTTGCAGCGAAGTAAAAAAGTTAAACAGCTACTTGAATCAGCGACGGGCCGGCGCCGAAAAAAGCGCGCGAAAAAATTTTGGCTGACCGGAAGTGAATTTGCACCTGGGTAGCAACCGTGTAGCTTAGCAACGAGATACTTTAATGAACCCTTAACTAAAACACCCCTTTATTAAGTTCAATACGGCTACCCTGTTAATGCAGCCACATCTTTAAAAAAAGCTTGTGGTTTCAAACTTTCTTTTTTAAAATATTTTTTACGAAACTTTCACTGTACTAATTTTTCAGCTCGGAAATGCTAACAACACCTGAGGCGATAGTTCGCTAATTGACGTAGGAGAAAAAGAATCTCTTATGTTTAATTAAGCCGAGGTTCTTTACGAGAGGTATATACGTAGGCTAAGAAACAACAACTGGCAATGATAATATCTTCAAAAGTGATCGTGTGGAACCATTCAAAACGGTGTCCGGTCCAATACTGAGAGAATATTGACCAGCAATGAAGCAATCTGATTGGCTGGTTCTAGTTATTGGCCATCTTAATTACCCAGTCGTGCACTAATTATGCTTATTTCCCCAAGTGCACAAACTAATTAACATGATTAACTGGCGTGATACAAAACTGAAACTAAAGTATTCACAAGGAGGCCAAAACGCCACGTGAATAATGTTCAGTCAGTGGTAACTGGGACTAACTAGCGCATAAGCATAAGCACAAGCCGACATACGCAGAAGCAGTAAGATGTTGATAATTAGCACCTTTTGTTCGAAATTTCCCTAATAAAAGGCGCTAATTATCAAGATCTTACTGCCTCTGTGTATGTCGGCTTATGCTTATGCTTATGCGCTAGTGAAAACCAGCCTTTAGAGTTAAAACATTCAAGCGAAAACATGCATCCGGTGGCGTCTGTTAAGTTCCTGTCTCTCAAAAGTTTTACTGTTATTGTTTCAATTCATTGCTAGATTGTTTGACGTAGCCGCCCATTTGCCGGCGGCTATTAATACACAGACAATAATAAAGAAAAGGAAACGTCCAGAATTCAAAGTGAACATGTTTTCCAACTTATTTGTTTTTACTTCGAATATTTGACTCTGTGGCGAGCAAACACAGCTGCAGTAGGTAAGTAAAACAGTCAGTTTAACAATGCACCCAGGGTCTTCCTAACCAAGTTAGCAGCTACGGCATGGAACTTGTGATGCAGGTTTCATGGGTTAATTAGTTGGTGCAAAGATCACTAACTTTGATTAACGTTTTATCTGGTTCTGTTTGCGCCGGATGCGAACAGTGGGAAGACGAACATGCTGAAGAATAAAGGGAAGAATCAGCTCTCTGTGAGTTGACTAGGCACTTTAGTAGGGCAGTTCTTGTAAGAGCTCATGTAGGCACGCCTTGTAGCGATTCGCGAGTCTGATAGATTCCCCCATTGTTTTCTAATTAGCTACTGGACGACGAGCTCCATGTTTTAATCGGCGAGTAGGGAAGCCCGGAGCTCACTATATCAATGTGAATGCCACCGAGAAGAAGCAAACCTTATAAATTTTCAGCGTAACCTCTGAATTAATCGACAAGTAAGACCGGACATTAATTTTTGTTTAGAAACTTCACGAAAACACAAAGTTGAATTTGATGCCGTCTATCGATCTATTGAACAGTGCCAGTGTAGCCAATCAGATAGCACGGTTTCTTGATAGTGAGCCAGTGGGTTATGCTCTTCGCTGATCAGTAGGAGACCTATTCAGTTGTCATGATAAAATTGTGGGGTTTGTAATGAAATCACTTCGCGCGACTATCAAAGCAATTACACTATTCGACTTTTTTTCCGTTCAATCAAGTCGACTGCATTTAGTTCACTTTTCAAAACTTCGTGCATATCGAACTCGGAAAGACTATCGCAGTATAATGGTTAATAAGAACGGTTTT
>JAHPZR010024580.1:22500-35178 GCA_019787425.1 Platygyra sinensis | reverse complement strand
TCCATAATATTTTGTTGTTTGTCCCTGCCGCTTGAGCTCTCGGCGAGGTCGTCTAGCTCACTAACATCGAGGCATACAAAGCGACTGTTAATCTTCCTTATCCTTTTGCTTTCTCGCCACGGGTCTGAGGGAAAGAGAATTGGGGGGGGGGGGGGAGGGGGGGGGGGGGGGGGGTTGTTTCCAATCCCCAAATTCAAAACCTTGGGAAAAAGTTTCTTATTTGAATCCTTAATGTATTTGGAACTTGAGATTTTGAATTACACGCTTTGAATGCATGTTTTCAAAATCGTCCCGCGGGAAACACAGAAAGCGTGTCGTGACACACCGTGTTTTGGCATACTCACACAGCTAAACACGCCTCAGCGGCATTTTTTGTACCAATGAGAACGCGCGCGTACTGTCCTAAATATTTTATACACTACCTGTGTTTGATAAGTATGAGTTTTAGTTTAAGAAAGGCTGAACATTCACATCAAGGCGCCGTATATACCCCCCGAGACAAGGTTTTTTAAAAAACAAGTTTTACATATTTAGAGACAACAGGAATTCACCTTGTTACTTTTGACAGACATAAATCCCCGGGGGTCAATAGGGGTGGGAGACTATGGAACAAGTTGAGACTATCAATTTAGAACGGTATATTTCAAGGAGTAATTTTTCTTCCGGCTTTTGTTGGGTACGCAGATCAAGCCGCCCAGAGAACAACTTCGTTTTTGCCTCCTGCGCGTCACACATCTTCAACTGTGAATTGAAGCGAAGAGGGATGATCACGTCAGCTCTGAGTCGAAATGATTTTTCAAATATAAATGCTTGAATGCCAGGTGACACAATTAGCAAGCGGAAATACCACAAGCTCTCCCCGCGATGTTTTGTTCTTTCGGGAAGTGCCACACCTGTGTTAAACACAGGCTTCTTGTAACGTTAGTGAGGGCACGGGGAATTTGATTTTTAAAGTGTATTTGGGGCAGCCAACCCCATAAAGTGAGCAGTCATAATAAATTATTAACAATGTGTTATTTTCCGATTGCGTGACCAAGCAACAAATCTTTTTCCTTCATTCATTGTTTTAAAACCATTGAAGCCACATACCGCCATCACAACGCTCTTCTTAAACAAACATTTTATTCTGATTCGCCCACTTTATGCAAATGGTGCCACCCGCTAAAACAGTTTTAAAATCAGATTGTGTCAAGGCCCTCCCTGCTATTGGCGTCTGAGACTTCCGGCATATTGAAAACAGAGTTCGAGAATTTGTTGCACAGCTTCTGTCCAGCAAACGAAATATTGCCTAAGTTTAGGCCCGAAATCTTCCTCTTATAGACAAGATAACTAAAAGTAATGTCTCGCGACTTAGCCACTGCAGAATATAACCCTGAAAAGAGCACAAGTTGTCGGTGACAAAGGTCAAACATTTGAGTCACAAACGCTTACTTTAGTTATCGACTGATAAAGATGGCGAGGTTGGCTGTTTTACCGTGACCCGTCTTTGGGAGGATCTTACAGCGGAGTTTTTCACCCATGGATTGTTATGAAGCATGAAAACACAGCACCCGGGACAGAGAAAGGGACTAAAACTGACTGATAAAATCAAGATGTTACCAACCTTACAACATCGTCGTGAAACTGTTTTTGATGATCATGTGACCCCAAGCGAATCTTCGGCTGACAGCTTTTGGCAAGATCCGACCATTTCAAGAAGTGGTACATGGTAGAGGGAGTTGAAATGAATACCAGTGAGAGAAGGTAGAATCCGTGTGACACCTTTTCATCTCCCCCAGGAGATGGACTCTTTCCCTGGTAAGTAGGAAGTTCAAACGGTGATAAATTCTAGGAATTCCGGTCCTTTCGGTTTTTCTTAAAAAAAAACATTTCAACAACAAAAAAGTTTCTTTGCATTTTCGTTTGCAAAACAGCCAGCGCTTTATTCTGACAGAGTGGTTATAAACGTTCTCCAGAACACATGCATAGAGAGAATAGGGTAAGAATAAAATCTCCGATTTGTTGCGGTCAAAAGTATTTCACGTTTTGTGTTATGCGTGAGTTAAAATTCCTTTAAACGTAAACAAACTGTGCCATTCAATCAGAGAATTTCTTAATTGTTTTGTACCATTAAGAGTATTCAAAAACAATTATGCTCGTCTGCCGTAGCCCAGCGTGCGTTGCATGCCACGCAGACGAAACTAAATCACCGTGACAGCTGTTCAACGCGGTTTCAATCTCCAAATCGTCGCTTAAATCCATTTCAATTTAAGTAATCGGTTCTCAGTGATCTGCAACAATTATGTCGAAAGAAAATATTTCCTCAAATCTGAAACGCGACATGGTTTGTTTTCGCTTACTTGCCCAATCAGTGTTGGGTCACTCTGGAAATCACTTAGGTTTGTAGTAAAAAATTCTTTTTCTTTGGGCCATCGTAGCCTTAATGAGAAATGCAGCACACAAACTCCGCCAGTAATTAACACACATTGACAATAATAACGCATGTTTTTTTGTTGAACAAACACAAATTCATTTAAACTGTAACTTGCACCGTTTTTTCGTATGTTTCTACATACACTTCAGAAGTGACGCGTTAGTAATAACAAGTTAGCAACTAAGTTTAAATTTTAGATAAGTAACTAAAGTAACAAATAAACAAATGACAAAGCTGAAGCACAAAAAATATTTGCCATACCAAAGATGCAAACTAATAGAGGTAAGCTTTTCGCTGCTTACATTATTCGTTTATGGTTGTCCCCCCCCCCGGTTTCACACGAGCTTTGAATTAGAAGAGTCTACCTTTATCTTGCAGCGGCATATGTCGAGTACAAGTGAGACAGTTAAAGACGCATTAGTTGCTAGTATTATCGCGAAGATAGTGGGATCCCCACAGTTAAGTTGTAGCACCAGCACGATGTAGCCAACGTTGAACCGTACGTGTCTATGCCGCACTGATGGCAGATGTGCAATGTCCGGCAACAAGTGGTGTGAAGACGGCGACGGGAGGGCGGCTTCCGAATGTTCAGTTTTCCTGTCCATGAGACACTCGCATCACGGCATATCTACATTGAGCAATATACCCACGCCCCCCCGCCGATGAATGAGAAACATGGCCTGATCTGCAGAGGCGGGGGGAAGAGAGAGGGAGAGGAGGAGGACGTAGATCAAGGTTTAAAGGTGATAGTCAGGTAATTTTGTTTTCGCAACATGCGTGCTATTATTGTCATGTTTGTAACTGTAGGTTGTAGTATTTGGCATGAAAATTAGGAGAAGCCACGGTTCTGCCCGACGGAAAGCGCTAGTTCAATGTTGTTTGTGCGCATGCAGCAAGCTATGATGTGAGTGCCATCCAACTGTTATTGTTTATAAATGTTTTATTCAAGGTCCGAGTAAATAACTCATTCTTCTGGCGCACTTAGTATTTATTAAAACGTTGGGCCCCCCGCCAAACAATATCTTCAAAAAGTCGAGTAATTATGAATCCGTGTCACATGTAGCCGTGACATGAGAGTATCAGTCATTTTGCTAGTCTTCGTGCATTTTGCATGGCTAAGAGAAAGACTATAATTTATTAACTGAAAATACATGTGAGTGAACATGTGTTTGTATAAGTAAAACGAAAACGTATTGTTATGTGTGCAAAGATTCGTAATCACTGCCAATCAGCCACGCCCCGCCATTTGTTTTATAAAAACATTGATATTGGATAATTTCCTAGTGAGCTAGCTAGAACATAGGCGCTCGCACGGCGTGGCTACACCCCCCCTTAAAATCTTATTGTCACATATAAGCTTGGCGTTTTTACAGCTACAGCGTGTCCATTAATTGGCTAGTTCCTGGTCACATGGACCATCTAACAATGAAACTGTTTCCCGCCAAACACCATGAGCGGGAAACATTGTGAAAACTATGAGGTCAAACTGGAAACAATTCACTGTTACCCGCGAAATGTTGACCGCTGTTGCGCGTAATCAGAGGTGGCCTGATGTTGTCGCTGGAATCTCAGCGCGTTTTTCAAAATTTTCCTTTGTCTTGTTTTGCTATATAACAAATCACTTAATGACGGGGAACAGTGAATTTTTCGTCTCGGGAAACATTGAGATTCTCGGGAAACAAAATTCACTGTTCTCCTCGGGACCAGTCACTAAGTGTTAATTAACTGTTCCCCAAGGGGCCCTTCATTAAGTGATTTGTTATAAAGCAAAACAAATAGTCGGTCAAGCCCGTGGAAAAACGCGCTAAGATTCCAGCAATAACATCGGACCATTTTCAACTTCATGCTATCACGTGCGACAGCGGTCAACATTTCGAGGTAACAGTGAACTGTTTCCCGTTGTGACGTCAATGGCATTTGGCGGTAAACAGTTTCATTGTTAGATGTCATGTGACCATGAACAAGCCAATGAATGGTCACGCTGTAGCTGAAAAAACGCCAGCTTCATGACAATACGTTTTAAGGGAGGGTATCACGGCTCAGCGCATGTTCTAGCTAGCTCACTAGGAAATTATCCAATATCAATGTTTTTATAAAACAAATGGCGGGGCGTGGCTGATTGGCAGTGATTACGAATCTTTGCACACATAACAATACGTTTTCGTTTTACTTATACAAACACAAGTTCACTCACATGTATTTTCAGTTAATAAATTATAGTCTTTCTCTTAGCCATGCAAAATGCACGAAGACTAGCAAAATGACTGATACTCTCATGTCACGGCTACATGTGACACGGATTCATAATTACTCGACTTTTTGAAGATATTGTTTGGCGGGGGGCCCAACGTTTTAATAAATACTAAGTGCGCCAGAAGAATGAGTTATTTACTCGGACCTTGAATAAAACATTTATAAACAATAACAGTTGGATGGCACTCACATCATAGCTTGCTGCATGCGCACAAACAACATTGAACTAGCGCTTTCCGTCGGGCAGAACCGTGGCTTCTCCTAATTTTCATGCCAAATACTACAACCTACAGTTACAAACATGACAATAAAAGCACGCATGTTGCGAAAACAAAATTACCTGACTATCACCTTTAAACCTTGATCTACGTCCTCCTCGTCTCCGTGTCTCTACCCCCCGCCTCTGCAGATCAGTGACCATGGGGCGCAGGCAGCGGCGAAGTGACGGTATATTGCTCAATGTAGATATGCCGTGATGCGAGTGTCTCATGGACAGGAAAACTGAACATTCGGAAGCCGCCCTCCCGTCGCCGTCTTCACACCACTTGTTGCCGGACATTGCACATCTGCCATCAGTGCGGCATAGACACGTACGGTTCAACGTTGGCTACATCGTGCTGGTGCTACAACTTAACTGTGGGGATCCCACCATCTTCGCGATAATACTAGCAACTAATGCGTCTTTAACTGTCACACTTGTACTCGACATATGCCGCTGCAAGATAAAGGTAGACTCTTCTAATTCAAAGCACGTGTGAAACCGGGGGGGGGGACAACCATAAACGAATAATGTAAGCAGCGAAAAGCTTACCTCTATTAGTTTGCATCTTTGGTATGGCAAATATTTTTTGTGCTTCAGCTTTGTCATTTGTTTATTTGTTACTTTAGTTACTTATCTAAAATTTAAACTTAGTTGCTAACTTGTTATTACTAACGCGTCACTTCTGAAGTGTATGTAGAAACATACGAAAAAACGGTGCAAGTTACAGTTTAAATGAATTTGTGTTTGATCAACAAAAAAACATGCGTTATTATTGTCAATGTGTGTTAATTACTGGCGGAGTTTGTGTGTGCTATTTCTCATTAAGGCTACGATGGCCCAAAGAAAAAGAATTTTTTACTACAAACCTAAGTGATTTCCAGAGTGACCCAACACTGATGGGCAAGTAAATGCGAAAACCAAACCATGTGTCGGTTTGAGATTGAGGAAATAATTCTTCTTTTCGACATGAATTATTTGACAGATCACTGAGAACCGGGGGCGCGGGGTTACTTAAATTGAAATGGTATTTAAGCGAACGATTTGTATGATTGAAAACCGCGTTGACGACAGTGTAGTCACGGTGATTTAATTTCGTCTGCGTGGCATGCAACGCACGCTGGGCTACGGCAGACGAGCATAATTGTTTTTGAATACTCTTAATGGTAAAAACAAATAAGAAATTCTCTGATTGAATGGCACAGTTTGTTTACGTTGGAATTTTAACTCATGCATAACAACAAAACGTGAAATACTTTTGACCGCAAGAAATCGAGATTTTATTCTTACCCTATTCTCTCTATGCATATGTTCTGAGAACGTTTTAAACCACTCTGTCAGAAAGCGCTAGCTGTTTTGCAAACGAAAATGCAAAGGAAACTTTTTTGTTGTGAAAATGTTTTTTTTTTAAGAAAAACACGAAAGGACCGGATTCGTAGAATTTATCACCATTTGAACTTCCTTCTTACCAGGGGGAAAAGTCCATCTTCCTGGGGGAATGAAAGGTGTCCCACGGATTCTACCTTCTCTCACTGGTATTCATTTCACTCCCTCTACCATGTACCACTTCTGAAATGTCGATCTTGCCAAAAGTTTCAGCGAAGATTCGCTTGGGGTCACATGATCATCAAAAACAGTTTCAAGACGATGTTGTAAGGTTTGGTAACATCTGATTTTATCAGTTTTATTCCTTTCTCTGTCCCGGTGCTGGTTTTCATGCTTCATAACAATCCCATGGGTGAAACTCCGCTGTAAGATCCTCCCAAAGACGGGTCACGGTAAACATCAACCTCGCCATCTTTATCAGCGATAAAGTAAGCGTGTGACTCAAATGTTTGACCTTTGTCCCCGACAACTTGTGCTCCAAGGGTTATATTCTGCAGTGGCTTAAGTCGCGAGACATTAATTTTAGTTATCTTGTCTATAAGAGAAGATTTCGGCCTCAAATTAGGCATATTTCGTTTGTGGACAGAAGCGTGCAAAATCTCGAACTCTGTTTTCAATGCGGAAGTCCAGACGCAATAGCAGGGAGGGCCTTACACAATCTGATTTTAAACTGTTTTAGCGGGGCACATTTGCATAAAGTGGGCAATCAGAATAAATGATTTTTAGAAGACGTTTGTGATGGAGATGTTGGCTCATGGTTAAAACAATGAAATGAAAGAAAAAGATTTGTTCTGGTCACAACGGAAATAACACATTGTTAATTTATTATGACTGCTCACTTTATGGGGTTGGCTGCCCCAAATACACTTAAAATCAAATTCCGCCGGGCCCTCACTACTTACAAGAGCCTGTGTTTAACACAGTGGGCACTTCCCGAAAGAAAAAAATCGGAGAGAGCTTGTGGTATTTCCGTTGCTAATTGTGTCCCTGGCATCAATCATTTATATTAAAAATCATTTCGACTCAGAGCTGACGTGATCATCTCTTGCTTCAATTCACAGTGAAGATGTTTACGAGCAGGAGGCAAAAACGAAGTTGTTCTCTGTGCGTGATCTGCGTACCAAAGCGGAGAAAAATACTCCTTGAAATATACCGTTCTAATTATATCAAACTTGTTCCATATATACCACCCTATTACCCCCGGGGGATTATGATCAAAAGTAACAAGTGAATTCCTGTTGTTCTAAATATGTAAAACTTGTTTTTTAAAACCTTGTCTCGTATATATGAAACTTGATGTGAATGTTCAGCCTTTCTAACTAAACTCTACTTTATCAAAAAAGGTTTATAAAATATTTAGGACAGTACGCGCATTCTCATTGGTCGATAGGCGTGTTTAGATGAGAGTATGCAAACACGGTTGTCACGACACGCTTTCTGTGTTTCCCCGGGACAATTTGAAACCATTTCAAAGCCGGTAATTCAAATCTCAAGTACAAATATTAAGGAATTCAAATAAAGAAACTTTTTCCAAGTTTTGATTTGGGGATTGACCATCTCTTTCCCTCAGACCCGTGGAAAGAAAGCAAAAGAAAGAAGATTAACAGCGCTTTGTATGCCTCGATGTTAGTGAGCTAGACGACCTTGCCGAGAGCTCAAGCGAAGACAACAAAATATTATGGAACAAAATACACAGTAAACGTTTTTCAAAGTAATTTTTGCATTTAATCACTACACTAAAATTCTCAAAATCACATGCTGTTTCTTAAAAAAGATGTGCAATAAAATTAACCGCCAACTATGTTACAGTCTGCGAATGCGAAATCTACTCAAATCAAATTTTACACGGCCGATCGGTTGCTGTGTTTTGGTTGTCAAATGTTCAAAAAATGACCATTAAAACTTGGAAAAATGTACCAGACAGTTCACCAGACTGATGGATTTAATGCCCTTCGACTTAACTGCATAAACTCAACCTTGCCTGCTTGTGCTTTGATTCCAAACCAGCAAAACTTCACAAGGCACGATGAGCAATTCAACTTCTCAACCATCTCCTCGGGGTGACCCGAAAACACTGACCCCCGGTCCACGGACCCCCACTACGGACCGGGTCCGCGGACTACCTACGGACCGGTCCACGGACTACCACTACGGACCTCTCTACGGACTACCCCCAAAATAAAATAAAAAACAAAAATAAAGATTTCACGTACTGCTTGACCAATAGATCACTCGTGTCGGCGAACGTTCGAGCGTTACACAAGGAACCTGTAACAGACCGGTTAACAGACAGTTCAGTCTTGGGCGCAAGTTCCATCACTGCACGTTGCCATTTTCTTTCCTGTGGCTTGACATGATATAAAAGACCGGGAAATCTCCGAGAAGCCTCGAAACGTATAAGTCTTTGAGTGGCATTTCCTTCGTCATTTTGTTTTGCCCATTCTCTCGCGCGGTTCGTGAACTCTTCCCAGGCTTCTTAAATTGGCTTGGAGGAATTTAAACAAAATGGCGGAGAGAAACTACAAATCCCGGTGGCCGGTGTTTTATATAGAGCCACAGGAAAGGAAATGGCAATGTGCAATGATGTAACTTGCACCTCAGACTGAACCCAGGTCTGATAACCGGTCTGTTAACCAGTCTCTTACACTTTCCTCGAACGTTCGCCGACACGAGTGATCTATTAAGCAGTAAGTGAAATCTTTATTTTTGTTATTTATTTTATTTTGGGGATGGTCCGTAGAGGGGTCCGTAGTGGTAGTCCGTGGACCGGTCCGTAGGTAGTCCGCGGACCCGGTCAGTAGTGGGGGTCCGTGGACCGGGGGTCAGTGTTTTCGGGTCACCCATCTCCTCGGGCTGCCAAATCGGGAGAGTTTGCGTCACTTTCTAGAGCGATCAAGCATAGTGATTTCATCTTGAAGTTCTTTCCTTACAGATTCGTAAATCTTTTGAACATTTCTTCTGTTTTCAACAAACTTAAGGCATTTCATCCAAAGATTTAGAGGGATTCAAAGCTGATATCGCTTTCATTAACACGGCCCTCGCTTGCTCGCTGGCGATTTTGCCACAAATTTTGATTTTTGTAACACGAAATTTCATTGGTTTGTGCGTTATCAGACGCGCGTTTTGATTGGTTAGTGGGAAAGATGATTGTCTAGAGCGTGTATTGAGAAAAGCTTTTTGGATCAAGAAGTTAATAAACAAAATTTCTCTTCATTTGTCGAATTAATTTTGTGAAATATTTTATAAAAGCAATAGGAAACTTTTTTCCTGTGTTTGCATAACCTGATATAAACACTCGAGGGGTTGGGAGAATTCTCGACAGTTATGCAAACCCTCGACTTCGTCTCGGGTTTGCATAACTGTCTTGAATTCTCCCAAACCCTCTCGTGTTTATATCAGGCTACGCAAACACGGAAAACGTTTTCTATTGCTTAAGTATAACACGGTGATTGCTTTCTGTTATTAAGAGATTAAGACTAATTAGCCTGCTTGCATGCTAGATTGAGATCAATATTTAGAACTTGAGGCTGTTGTCGGTTTATATATCTCATAGACTCCGTGTTCAGTGCCGTTTCTGTTGAGTTGAGACTTTTAGATTCACATTTACCCAAACAGCTGGGGTTGAACAGGGTTTGATCCCTTGAATTTTATGCCACGTACAAATGCTGAAATCGAATAAACTAACCCTTTTTCTACACGTTGATTAAAATCTTTTTGTCCAGTAGGCAATTACTTAGCTTTTTGTTTTTGTTTGTAGAAAGGCTCAAGGGCCGTACATAGCGGGGGGGCAGGGGGGGGGGGGGGGAGCAGTTGCCCCAGCCAGGAAAACTAATAGGGGTGAAAACAAAACGTCCGACTAGAAACCCTGTCTGTATACGGGAGATCCCTGTGAAGGTTTGTGGAGTTTGCCCCCGCAGACAAAAAATCCTAGGTACGGCCCTGTGGCCCGTTTCTCGAAGCTCCCGGTAATTACCGGGCCCGTTAAGCTGTTTTGATTTCCGTTAGGGATGGGAGTTTCAAATGTTTTGAAAATGGTACAGTAAAGTTATTAGCTAAAGAAACAAAATGGACTTCATTAGAGGTCAGAAGACATCTTACTTTTCTTGGGACTTTTATTTAAAAATATGATTTCGGGCCCGTTAAGTTACCGGGGCTTTCGAGAAACAGGCCCCAGGGCTCTGATACAGTGAGTGGAAATCCAATATAGCAGCGGCTTAAGTTGACTGTGTGTTTTATGACGCTTATTTTTTTCGAGAGCTACAGTACACTTGCTAGAAAACGTATTATTTTTTACTTATTATTTTGATGTTATTTTGGCAATTTTAAATGCCTTAACAGGATGATTTCTGGTCGCTCCAAATTACTTCAGTTTTAATGGATTTAAATTAACATCTAACCGGCGAATAGCAAACATCTAATCTCATTCCACAGTTAGACATTTGTAATTGATCACAGATGACGTCAATGTGGTAAGAACAAAAACGTGACGCCCGAAGCGTTAGTGCTGTGGAGCGTGCCGTAAAAATAAGCATGAGCACAAAAGAAATTTATGCGCTAATGACACGACATAGGGATATGCATAAGAATATCAAAATCTTGACCAGTGGGGACATGCCGGCATAAGGATAAGCACAAACATAAGACTTTCAACCAATCAGTCTCAGCATGTCCTCACTGCACTGAACACGAGCATATAACAATGATGATGATGATGATGATAATAGTAATTTACAACAACAATTTTATTAAAATCACTTCAAAAAGGAGTCAAAATGTAGTTTACAAAAATGAATAAAATTGAGAAAACCTAAAAATTGAAATGACTTGTATTATTTAAGAAATAGAAAACATGTACCATGTTTCTATCGAGTTAGGGAAACACGAGTGGAAGTTTGGGAGAACGAAAAATGCTGTGGGAACACGAGAAGCAGGCTTATTTATAGTGGCCATGCCCTTTGCTATACGAGCACTAAGCTTAGCACTGAGCCAAATATAATTAAAAATCACTACTGGTAGGAGGCAGACCAGTTGGCTATTTACAAAGCGTGACCGAGGATTTGAACTTGTGACTACTGAGAAACAAATCCTGCTAGTCTTAGGGTGGAGGTCTTGAACCCGGGACCTCCGGATTACAACGCACGCGCCCTAAACCACTCGACCATGCTGTCTCCTGACAAACAGATCAGAACCTTCGTTAACTCAATGACAACACAGTATCGATATCGATAGCTGATGGGTCAGAACCCAGAAAATATAAGGCAAGAGAAATGCACCGCGAGTATTGCTTCCTCATGTCCAGAATGTATTAGAGGAGACATCGCTCATTTTTCACAAGCAGTGTACCAACATCTATCGTCTACTTTTCAACACCATTAAGTCACAAGCAGCACACCACTAAGAACGGAACTACCGACAAAAACAAGTCCGGTGTGGTCTCAGGTTAAAGATTAGATTGTGCAGACTGTGGTTAGTTGTTCATCAGGAAAACAGTCCGACCGTTTAACGTCGGGCTAAAAAAACACTTCAACAAAACTACAATGTATTGAATTTATAGTGGTTTAAGCGCGCGAGGAGGTACGCATGCAAATATACTCAACTTCTTATTACTAATGTCAATTTGCCCCGGTCCCCAACCCAAAGGTTATCTACTCCCTCTAGCTACGCTGTTACCCGTTAAAACTGAAGCTTCATCGTTGGCATCATCGGGGTACAATAGCTTATGGTGTGTGGCACTGTAATCCTAAACGCTTGGTTGCATACTACAAGCTACTTGAGTGCTGAAGACTCCTTCGCAGGAAATTTAAGATCTTAGGCCAGGCGTCCTCTTGTGCTTTAGCGTGAGCATTCATCTCCCCTCCCATCACTACATAGTTGTCTCCATACCATTTACCAGTAATACTGAAGAATGAAGTATAGCAGTGTGGAGTGTACGGCGGCTCGATGAGATGTCCCGCCTCGGGATAACGCAAAATGGAACACAAATGTTCCTTGCCATGTGCTTTCAAGCGATTAAAGATCAGTTCTGCAGCAAAGTCAGAATTAACAAAAAGATCACCTGTTCCAAAGGCTAATAGAAGAGGACAGGAAATGTTCTCGACTGGTGTGATGGACGAGTATTTGTCGACTGGGGTACTGACATCATTGACTGTTGGAATGGCGTAACGCCAGATTGTACCTTCTTTTGTTGATATCCTCTGGCTATTTTCAACCGGAAGTATTTCCGAAACCTTTCCTTTGTAACTAAACGGAGAGGGAAAAGCATTTACGACGGGTGAAATGGCCACAACGGCTTTAACCGCCTTCATTCCTAGACTTGCCATTAATAAAGCGACCCAGGTTCCGTAGCAAATGGCATGAACGCCTATAC